>OX456525.1:99218325-99352188 GCA_949748255.1 Eustalomyia histrio
TTTAAAACAAATAATTAAATCAAATTTGTATTTTATATTTTGATAGAAAACAATATTTGTTGGTTATATTTATAGGAAATTTAAGACATGTTTTATTTTACCTTTGGCTATAGTATTTATATTGCCTAAAGTATTACATGGAAATGTGCCAACATAATTTTTGATGCCCTAATAAAAACTCGATAAACAGTCATATTTGCAAATATCTTATTTAGTTTTGAATTAATCAAATATATGTGCCAGACGTAATTGAAAAAAGTAGTTCAAAGTTATGAAATATATTCACAATTTGTTGTTGCAATACTTTTGTATTTGTTTTTTTTCATATGTAAAACTGTCACACTGTTGTCGTTTTTATACATTTCAAATTACTGTTATTGGGATATGAAGAGTAGTATGTTTTTTTAAGGTCATGTATTATTAGGCCTCAGCTTAGTTATGGGATTTATTAATGAATTTGTATCATATTACATATTTTGTTTTTGATTTTGAAAAACCTTGTTTTTATCTAAATTTGCCTTAATACGCTAATATAATGTGAAAGGCAAAATTAATATATTGAGATAAAGATAAAGTATTTAATTTTGTCTCGATTAGAGCAGGAAACAAAAAACTAAGGAAACTGATGTTAGAAATAATTTAAAGCTATTCTTTGATGTGCAGAATTAAAGAAAGCAAATCAGGACAGTCAATTGCATCGCTAAGGTAATTTATCAAAAGTAAATATTGTAGTCTTTAATTGCCTGCGATATTCAAAAGTTTGCAAACCTAGAAATAAATATCTTGATCGATAAGGTAATGGTTCAACATAATTAAATGATCTAAGAGCAAATTAAAAAAAAAAAAATGGGGTATTCAAATAATTACTGCATATTCCAGCTCTTATCTAATGAAAGCATTATAAATTAACAGTAATGGATACGGATCCAAAAAATCAAAACAATTTCTTTTTTAAAACCCTAACATGTTATAAGCTTTCGGAGATATATTTAATATGCGGTATAACGACAGGGAAGAATCAAAAACACCACCAAGGTCACGTGTTGATTTTACTGTTTTTAGAATACAATTTCCAATCCCAAATATAGACTGAGTAGGATTAAAGGATCTACTAAATGAAATATGTAAACATTAAAGTTTAGATTAACATTTAAGTGCAGATTATTCAAAGTACACCACGCAAGAAGGTTCACTCAGTTTCAGTAAATACACAGCAAAACCACACATTACCAAATAATGGATAAAATAATGTATAGCCATTAGGGCAGGCCAAATTTTTTGTCGATTAGAGCCGCGCCCTAGGATGATTCTATGGACAATTCTAAGCATTTTTGGTGAAGGAACCATAGGTCTATCTCGATTTTCGAGTCTCCCGCTTTTCAAAAAATGATTTTTTCCCTATAACATCATTTTAATTCAAAATTCGATTTTTTATTCATCATTACAATATCTTTTTTTATGTACATATGGGGGTTTTTTGGGTCGAGAAATTCATTTCTGATCTTTATTTTTACCTATGACCACCACCAGAGGGCGTTTCATGCATATTTTAACTATTTTTCGTCTAATTTCCGAGAAAAAATTTTCGGTAAAATTGATCTTTATTTTATTTTTTTCAACAGAAATTCAACCTAAAAATAAGAACATGTGTAAAAAAAATAAATTTAGTGGAAGAAAAGCGAAATAAGTTATTTTTGAAAGTATTTCTTGCTTTCAAGTCTGGGGTATTTTGCACGGCTTTCTGATGTAACTGCCATAATACTGTGTCGACTTTTTTTAAAACACGTTTAGAAACGCGAGCTAGCAATTGAACATGTCTTTCTGTTGCTTGTATGTGTACCGGAATTCTTGATCATACGGAATGGTATGCGTAAACGGTGGTTCGAATAAGACATCAACTTTATTTAAATCAATCATATTCGTATAATCTGTACAATTGAAGTTTATCAAAGGTTTTTGATAAACTCTAAGATGTGCCGGGTCGTACAGATTTCTTCGGTAGTGTAAAATTTTCTTGATTGCGATGTTTCGTGTCTCTTTTTTATCATCAAATAACATCGCTAACAAAATATTTTCGGAATGTCCGTAATATGAATTGTCTTTAATAACATTATTCACAATTTAATAACACATCGCAGCGAAGTTCGAAGCATCGTATCTGGGAGTATACGGTCCTCGTATCATTGGCGGAACATCTTGTGGATTTGAACTTGGCTCATCTGTATCAGTACTTGGTTCATATGCTAAATGGCTCTCTTCAACGCTTGTTGGTATTATTGTTGACGTTGGTGCTGGCTCTTCAACTTCTGGCACGAATTCCGGTATCGTCAATCTTCTGACATTATTTTAATCTCGCATAAATTCTTTCAAATGATCTGGAATCAATCCACATGAGCATAATGCTGCCTTCAAGTCACATTGATATTTGCCGATGTAAAATAATTCTTTTGTAGATGTTTAGTTTCGATTTGATACTTGTCAATCAATGTACCCAATTTTCTAACAACACTTTTTTTTTAGAATTTAAGTTGACTCCAAATTTCAATAAAT
Organism: Eustalomyia histrio; assembly: GCA_949748255.1. Classification (NCBI taxonomy): domain Eukaryota; kingdom Metazoa; phylum Arthropoda; class Insecta; order Diptera; family Anthomyiidae; genus Eustalomyia; species Eustalomyia histrio. Next base: position 99,220,876 of record OX456525.1, read on the forward strand.
TTTTCTGTTACGTGCGGTACGAATGTTTTATACGAAAACATTTTGTTTTGGAGTTTAGCATGTTCGGCCAAGAAAAAAAAACATCTTAAATATCCTGTTTCGTTGGCAGATTGAGTCCACTCAAATCACTAGATGAACCAAAAACAGCAACATCGTGCGAAGACAAATGCTTCAAATGACTTTCGATACTCGTTGATGTTGTTGCGGTTTGCGATATAGACGGCCATGCATCTGGATCCATTGTATACTTTTACTAAAAACGAAAAAAAAACTGTTTTTAATTGACTTGAAAAAATCATTTTTTGAAAAGTGGGGAAAATCGAGATAGACCTATGGTTCCTTCACCAAAGTTGCTTAGAATTGTACATAGAATCATCCTAGGGGGCGGCTCTAATCGAATTTTTCGGCTCCATACAAATTGGCCCGCCCTAATAGACATACACCTTACTTCATTGATGAATTTTACAGGCGATGAATCTCAAAGTAATGTATATACCCATTACTTTAGAGGTGATAATGTAAGGGGTTACTTATATTTTTACGAGAATGGAAAAAGTAATGTGTCTAAAAATAGATTTTTAAAAAAGAGGAATTTTTATTGATAATTTCAGAAATCATTTTACAAATTTTTGAAAACCGATCTGCTAAAATTAGCAAAAAAAAAAATACTAATTTTAAAAAAGTGGATATTGAAGGAAATGTTAAAATTTACACCTAAAAAATTAAATTGCCTTGAAACGTTACATAGATTAATAAAGGGATCGGAAGTGAATATACCGACTCATGTCTTAAAATTGGACATCCACTTAAAATATGACCTTAAAAGTAAAACAAAATTGACTTAAATATTTTTCAAAACAGAAATCATCAAATTGAAACAAAATGATAAATTCGTTTATGTTTTTAAAATTTTTAAGCCTTTGATTTTTTTGTTTTTATTTTGTCTAAAATATTTTTTGAAAAAAAAAATAAATAAAATATTAATTATATTTATACATTTTTTTTTTGCAAGACAGATTTTAAATTCACTTTAGAAAATTTAGTAGCGGCAACTAATTTTTTCTACAAATTTAATTGTATGACACGTCAGCAGACATGTGTTGCTAAGATTAGCAAAAAATACCGCTGTACTCAAATCAGCAAAATTTCCCTTAATAACAGAAAAATATTCAGTTGCCATTACAGACTTTTTTTGGTGAGTGTAGACTAAATTTCGGAATACCGGATGTTTGAATATAAGGATCAGACTTATATCCGTCAATGACTACTTTACATTTTAACCACTTTAAAAAACTTGAGTGAAATTTTTAAGGTATGGCGTGAGAAACTTTATCAAAAGCTTTAGAAAAATCTGTAAAGATTGTATCTACTTGACCACCTCGTTCCAAGGCTGAAATTCAAAATTCACTAAATACAGCCTAATTTCTTGTAGTAGATCTACGAAGAAAAAGCCTACGCTGATTAGCACAAATCCGTGATTTATAAATAAAAAATAATTTCTTAGAGGTAGCATGCCCTCATTTCCTAGGCAAAACCATTAGCGTCTCGACCCATTAGACCCATCTTGACTTATGTGGCAGTGTTATGATGGACATCAATGCGAAAAAAGTGCAATATTTAGCCACTTCAAAAAATACAGCGCCTATGTTGCGTAGGCATCAGCGGTGCCATCAGAACCACATTCACGGGAGAATTTGGGGTAATTTTGCGAGGTAATTTTGCGAAATTGAAAGTTGCAGTAAACGAAGCCCAAGAAGAGAAGGTACCTTTTTGGGAGATAAATTAGGCATTCACTTCTATACGGATGATTCGAAAATCGATCGAGATCTTTCTATTGGGAAATGCTTTCGTTACCCGTATTATAATACCTTGTTTCAGGCAAAGATAATGACAATCATTGAATTCATTATATTTATTAACATATAATGTCACCGGAAATATAAGCATCTTTAAGGATAACCAAGCGACTATCAATTCCAACCTTGTAAAATTAGTCACTAGCCTGGGGTGCAAGGTACGAAATCACTAACTTCTCAGTGAAAGGACTTTTTATACTTTAAACCATAAATTACCTAATTTTCTGAGTGCATATGTAATTTTCAACAACAAAAATTTCAATGCGAAATTTTGGTAAACTTTGTAATACACAGAAAAAAGTATCACAAAATTTTAAGTATTTAAAAATATTTGTTAAAATACAAGTTCGATTTCTATCAAGTTATTGTTTTAAAATTCTTATTTGTAAATTGTTATTGTTCATATGAAAGTCTTTAAAAAATAAAATGTTACAAAAAATAACACGAATTTATTTGTATTTACTAATTCTATTTACTACCCAGCAAAATCAAATGGATGTTATTCTTTACGAATCTCTTTTTCAGAACATCCAAAGAAGTTAATAGTGCAAATTTTTCGATTTGTAAGAAGTCATTTTAAATAACTTCCAAAATGTTAATAATAACCCCTACTAGTAAAAAAAAACAATTATTTAGTTGGTCTATAAATGGTTAATTCCTGCAGTCATTACATGTCTAATTGAAAACATATTTTGCATACCAGTGATATTCACTTTGTCCTGGTCGGAATAATAATTCTTGGCGTGTTTAAAATAACATTTTAACCTTAAAAAATGCCAATCCTTATATTTATTTTGTAGTCCCTATATTTAACAACTTCCGCCAACTAATGAAAAAGTCCATCTGCTCATCGATTTTTCATAGCACCGAAACAAACTACTTCCTCCCAATGACACGCCAATGTTACAATCATTAATGATTCACCGAAATTTTCACAACTTCGTGCTCAGTAGAAGAAGTGTTTAACTACTTCTTTCTCAGCTCTTATTTTGCTGGGTAGTGCTATAAAATTTTTTTTTCTATTTGCAGACTTTTGTATTTTTTTCTGTGTAGAATTTAGGAATTTATGTCATAATATTATCTTCAATTTCTAGAACACAACAACATCCACATCATTAACCCTTAAAATAAACACAATTTGTTTTTTAGATAACATTTGTATAAGTATTTGCGTAAGGCCGGCCTAATATCCGCAATACAGTTACACCTTTTTATACGATTTAGGCCGAATTTTTAGGATGTAGATTATCTTTAAACACAGTTTCTCGATGTTTTCAACTAGAATACTGCTTTTAAAATTTGATTTATTTTGTTTTATATTAATGGAGACCAAAATTCTATGCAAATAAAAGTTGTTCCGACAAGTTTATGTTATTAACTTGGAAATGGCTGTGAAAATTCGTTTTCGGTCTAACTAAACCAAGTTTAACTGACATCCCATAAACTTGCACTTAATTCGTATTAGCAGGTAATGGCACACCCTTTTCATACAAATATTTGCAATACTCCACAGAAACATCTGGAATTTAAAGAAATTAAGAAATTTTAGACTTGATCTTTCGAAAACTTATATTTCTTTATTTTGCTAACGAGTTTTTATTTTTGTATAGAATAATGTTCTGTGCAAAATTTCTCCAACACATTGCATTCACGTAAAAACAATTATCTATACTTTAACAAAAGATCTCCCAAACAAGTAACTCAAACACTATATTTAAGTAAAGGATAAAAAAAGATGTATATTGTCATATATGAACTTTGAATATTCCTGTATGATATCGTAAGTCTATGAATAATTATATATTATCCAATGTATGGTACTGCATATTTATATATAATTCCATATTTTCCATATATTTTTCCAGAAGCATAAAAAATTTATTAAGAAGTCTTCCAGTACACGGATTTTTACTACGCTGTCCCAACATTATTTGTACTAGAAGGTATTACTGTATTTTATTATTTATTTTCTTGATTGACAGTTAACACCATGTTGGCAAATTTTCTGTTAACGAAAGGAAATTTAAAAAAACTATTTTTAATTTGTTGTAAAAACATAGCAGGCAAACTACACGTACCTACTGCACAGAGTTCAAGAGTAAGTAAGACTGATTTAATATATCCGATCACATACTCGTGCATTACTTCAACCATTACACTTTAAGAAAGGAAGAGTGAACAAATGAATAAAAGAAGCACTATGAAGTCGGGTCTATCATTATAACACACATCCTAAAATCTTAAACCAAATTCACTATGAAGCAATGTTTTAACATGTACTATAGGAAAGGATGTATAGTGTGATATATGAAGAAGTATGTGTGTATGTGTACGTGTGATAGTAAATATGTGAACTTACCATATCAACATGATTGATTGTATACATTTTTACAAGTATACAGTAGCGAGTGTGTGTATGTGTGAAATAAACTTACCAATTACAGTTAAATTCGTAGACTAACAACACTAAAGGCGGAGTATGGAAACTTGACACTTATAAGTACCCCCGTCACGTTCGGTGACATGTTAAAATAAAATTTTCTAAATATTTAGTTTTAAGATTCTAACGAGTGTCTTGGATTACCGCTATAACTATGCGAGATGTTTTAATGTAATAAATAACAGTTCGTTGCCTTTTTGACGCAACTTTTAAGAAAATTTTGTTATGTTGTTATTTTTTCTTTTGTTGTTGAAGGTAAAAACGAACACATAGAGTAAAAAAAAAAATATAGAACAAATTAATAACTTTAGAAAAAGTGTGCACTTGATGAAATAATAAGAAAATACTTTTATCTTAATATAAAATATATTTCAGTTAGAACGTGCTTTTACCTGCAGAAGCATACACTTAAAGCATAAGAGCTACAAGGAAAGTATCCCCGTAGATCATAAATAGAATAAGGTATGTTATGGAGGGCAGAGAAAAAAATGGGCACGGAATTTGTTAGCGATACAATGGAGGTAAAAAGGAAGGGTAAAAATATAAATTTTATTTTATGGGAACATATCTTTAATTAATGAAATTAAAATTGATTTGTATATAGAGATAAAGTACTTCAGAAAGAAAAAGTATATATCTACGATCTCTATGGTTTAGTTCAAAGGGAAATCGCTTTGGAAAATCGTTAATAGCCCAAATTAGTAAGAATATCGAAAAAGTCAAGACAACCTTTTATAAAGATAAGCGAAATAAATATAAATATATTTTAGTATTTTTTGCAGGAACCTGGATATAGTAATGCGCTTGGAAATTGTGACTATTATGGAGTGCATTCTCTTTTTATATGTGACTGATTATACTGGGGAAGTTGTAATTTTCACTAATAATTGGACTGCGGTTATGGCCATATGCTATATCTTTATGGGTGAAAACAGGACTTTTGGACAGTGAACTAAGAACATACACAGGACGATTTTGGACAGGAATGATGTTGAAGCGAGCACAAAGGTTCTGTGGGAAAATCAGGAAGAACTCTACGATTTGTAGTATCTGCGAGAAGGACAATGAGACGCAAGTAGTACACGCAGAGAAAAAAACATGATTGCAACATGATCACTGCTACTATATTAAGCTTGCTGCAATTGTGTATGGTTGTCACAGCCATGTTATTGGTTTTTTTACCATCGACATGGTCGCTACCATCATTATTATCATAAATTTTTTTTTCCTATTTTATGATTGACACCTTCTATTTTATAACATGATTGGCTGTAACCATACTGTGGTAACAAAAACTTTGATTATGAAAAAAATATGATAATTATGAAACCATAAAATGCTGGCACCAATCAATAAATAATTATACATCAAATAAAACATGACTTTGACATTTACGGTCATAATATTGTCTTGTTTTCATAAAAACAAAAAATTTTATCAGTTCAGTCAGTTTGTTTTAAAAAAATAATCAAATATTGTTTACTAAAACTTGACAACTGTCAGATGGATAAAAAATATCTTTCATTTCATTTATTCAAGAATTTTATTATTTGACCCATTAAGATCCAGTTAATTTTTTTTTAACTTTAGATTTTTTGAAAGGGTTTTTTTTCAAATGAAATTCCATTATTTGGACTTATTAAACATATTTTTTTAATTAATAATTCTTATGGTTTGTGTATTCAAAGACTTTTGAAACATGGCTTGGATTCACATTATCATGCTTTTCCCGTTGAACATGAGGAATTTTTTTTCAGTTCATCTAGGGATTTTGAAATCTAATTACATTGGTTTATTTGTACAACCAAAGAAAATATAATGTTTTTAAATTAATTCTAAAAATAAAAAACTAACCACCTTATTCCATATATAGCCTTTTATAAATTATAAAATTGTACCTTAATATTTTAAATAAATATACATATGTAATAATTTTAATAAAATAAAAAAATTGTCTATCTTTTTATACAGCTTTTTCAGAATAGTGGGATTTTATATTTATGTATATGAGAATCATAACATTATTATTTATGTGCCATAATATGATATTAGATAGTCATATTATGTATATTAATAATCATACTATAATAAGAAAGATCATATATATATTATTGTAGGGATGATATAATGATAATACAGGAATCATAATATAGTTATGGAGACTATAATATGATAAAATTTTGAGAATACTATGATTACATGCGATCATATTATGATAAATTCAACATCATAATATGTTTATTTAGAATCATAATATTGTAATATAAATGATAATATAACTGTTTTTGGTTATATTATTATCATAATATGATAAATATATTATAGTACGACTATGGTTGGCTCCTCGAATATGATTGTCCCAACCATGTTTTTTCTCTGCATGTACTTTCTTTGTTTTTATTCAGCTATCGCAAGCAGCATGTAAGTGAATGGAAACGAGAAAGTTATGCCTTCCCAGGAGTGCTTGCGGGAAATTGATTTAGGAAAACTGAAAATCCACCTAAAGGACACTGCATTTTTCAAATAATCCACAATTTTGATGTTAAAAAGTATTCAAAGAGTTTTACATAATATTGAAACTCATTTGTATTCCCTAAATATCAACTTGCGCCAACATACTATTTACGTGAAGCTTTGAAACTTTTTCCCCTCAATCCTCTATATCCCAACTCTCCGAGCTTCATCTGAGCAAAGTCAGAAGTGAATTAAGAAAGATGAAAAAAAGAGACCAAGGAATAACAGTATATTTTGTGTCAAAAATTCAAGTTTAACTCCATGAATAAGAACATGAATCAGATTCCATCTTTAAGACCATGTATAATCATCTATCGTCTAGAAAATATAAACTTTTCTTTAACCGAACCTATAAAGATTGTCTCAAATTCTTCAAACGGAATGACAACAGCTCTATCTTATGTATAACGAGTTATACAAAAGCCATTTTTTCGATTAATTCGTTTGCAGATAACTAGGAAGCCATGAAGTGAGGATGGGTTGGACAAGCACTGAGGCATATCCATGGCGCTTATATAAAAGAAAAAAATTATCTATACTTGTCATTACCCCCGAGAGCCCAAACAATAATGCAATTGGACTCTCCATTTTTAAGAATTGTATTATTTCATCTCTCATAAGAGTTGGAATAAAAGAACAAGCTTTTTTCTTCAACAAATAACCGAAAATTTAACTGGGCATGGGAAAAGAGAACACTTGAGAACATAGACGGTGACAGGGAAGGTTCTTCATGATAAATATACCGATTTTGATTAAACTTGTAGCATATCATCCGTAGACATCATATGTGATATTGTTGGAAAGATATTTTAAAATTTATTTTTGTTGCATTTTCAGGTACCCAGGTAAATTTTTTTGACTTGACTCGAAAAGCAGATTAAAACGCTTAAACCCTTTAATTTAGTAAACAATCAATAATAAATTAAAAGCAATTTTTTTTTATCTATTATTGACAAACCTAAGCTAGTTGCAGTTAATGTTTGTATTGTATGGAAATTATTTTAGTGTAATTTTATAATAAACATTATTTAAATAAAAAATAGATTATTATTTTTTGAATTTGAAAATGATATATACAAAATTTCATTTTTTGAATTAAATAGTAAAATCTATTTGTAAAATATTTTCTGAAATCAGCAGTAAAAATCAGTTAATATTCTGTAAAAATTAAGTAATTTGTAAAATGTATATATTAAAAATTCACTACACAAATACTAAAGTGGAACTGTAATTCGTTTACAAAATAATCGTACAACCTACGCAGGCATGTCTTTATTTCTAGTAGCAAAGTGTATAAACTGTGTACACACATCTTCATCTAAATAATAAAACAACCTAAAACAATAGAACTTTTCTTAGTGTTGGAGATGAGTGTTACTTTAGATTCAATTTATTTTCGCAAAGGTATTGTATGATGTGGTAAGGTATAATTTATTTAAATCCACCGAGGATTTATTAATTACATGTAAGTTGCGTAATATATTTGGTGGGTTGAATTTCTTAATGAGTGTTTTTTTTTCATTTAAAGGGTTAGAGTTTTAAATAATATGTAATTGTAAGGATTACCATAAGAGGTAAATTACACAGGTAACTTTTGTGTAATCTAAGTTAACGCTCCATTAGTTATACGTAACGTATCGAAATACATACATAGACAAGAAATTCGTGCTAACAGTGAAATTCGTATTCAGTGAAATGATTAAGTTGTAATTATCAAATTTTTCAGAAAACCAACAGAGACAAGATAAAGTTGATTGTTTCAAGTTGAAAAAATCGGTTGCTGTAACTGAACCTTTCAATAGGTTACAAATTCGGTTCTCAGCCCGACTCTTTTTTTTTTTTTGTGAATGCAACAAGTCCTTATGAAGCAAATGATCCATTTCTTTATCAATTAATATTATTGTAGAAAACTTTTGGGTATGGGACAATGGACACATTTTTAGTTTAAGTCTGAGCTCCATGGATTTGCCTCAGTGCTTGTCTAACCCATCCCAACTCAAAGTTCAAAGAATACAATAACGGAATAACAACTAATAATAAGAAATTGTATGAACGTGGCTAAAATAATGAAATCATTACATATTATTATATTGGAATACTTCAATAAATAAGTCTGCTACTATACGCAGCTAGTTTTAAATGTAAATGAAAGGAAGTGAAAAATTGGATACAAAAAAAAAAATTATTTACTGAAAAAGAAGTAAGATCTTAAAATAAAGTACTTATTACTAGGTCAACTAAAAACATCTCAAAAAACCGATAATGGTGTTATGATTTTTAATTTTTCTATTTAAGAAGTCCAAATGTGGTTCAATATGATATAATGAGAAACAATCACCCAATATTTAAAATATTACTTTTTCTAAACAGAGAATATTAGAAAAAGTTCAACATTTTTGTATTTATTTTTCCTTTATTTAAAATGAGATTTTCTAACTTTGGAAAAGAAAATAATATATAAAATATTTTAGATAATATAATCATATTATTTTTTATAAATTGTTTTTTATTGCAAAGAAACATGAAAATTTTTATTAGTAAGTGTGAATCGACAACCGAAATAACTAAGTATCCTATCTCTATACTTTACTAATACAAATTTTCATGTTTCTTTGAAATTAAAAACAATTTATAAAAGATAATATGATTATATGATTTAAATACTATTAAATACCATTCATATTGAAACAATTTATAAAATTTTGTAGTTTTATGTTTTTATATATTTTATTTAAGAAAAAAATTGTCTAATTGGGAAAAAAAATTTATCGTTTCGACCCCTTACACAAAATTTTTTGTTTAACGCACACATCTGTTAAAAGAAATATAAAAAAAGTGTGAAAAAGACACCATAATACCATAAACATAAACAGTTAAAATAAAAAATCATATAAAAGATTTAAATTCGGACACTTCCACTATGTGATACCCTACACCACAGTACGATTTGGGTCATATTACGGACAGCAGATCTTATTCCAGGAAGAAATTTCAATTCAATTTAAATTTTTTCTTTCACATTGTATTAGCGCGTAATTGTAAGCTTTAGATAAAAACATAATTTATTTTAAATTAAGAAACTGAATATGGAATTTTTTACGGAATAAATTAAATTCAAGGGATTGAAAAACAGGCCTATTATTTATTTTAAAATTTAGAATACAAACAACTTCAATTTTATTTTACTTTACTGCAAGGTTTTGATTATTGACTAGTGATTTTGATGATTATTGCGGAGTGAGTAGGTCGAACGGAAAGTGTTGAATTTTGCGTCTTTTATAACATCCAAGCCAAGTTGGCTGCCTTATATGATGACACGTAGGGGTCGTTGACAGTGTTATGATTATCATTGTTCACTGGCGTTAACAAGCTTAAAGAACTCATTCTAATTTATTTCAATCATAAAAATATGGTCGTTTACGCACTAAATATTTTTTTTTTGAAACTAGATCCAGTTCTTTTAGCACATGTTCCTATTATTTCGGACAGTTTCCCCGTTTTGAGTTTTTTTTTTGGAAATTATTAAAAAAAATTGTTAAAAATATGCAAGTAATTGCAAAAAGTATTATATATAATAAATCTATGATGTGTATATATTTTCACCCTGTTAGTGTAGCAAGAACAAAATACATACAATTCCAACTGAGAAATTATTACCTACTCTTTAGATAAAAATAGGGAGTTAATTTAAGAATAAATTTTGAAAAACAATTATTGGTTTAGAAATGCCAGAGCTTTATAACGTCAATAAAGCGAACACACAAACAATAATAAGACCCTAAACGGTATTCGTTAACCCATAAAAAACTCAAAAATACAATGTTACCCTAAAATACATTACATTAAAATTACACATTACATTTCGTGTACACGTTAACTATAGCTATCAACGTGAATTATTATCAACTTTGAAAATTCATCATTTATACCTTTTCACACCTAACGTACCGGTTGGTTGAAAAGTTCCTGCGCTCGAAATGAAAGAATACTGTTTTTGTTACGAAATATATTTTTTTACTCAATGAAATCTCCTAGAAGCTCAATACACTTATTCCAATGATCTTCCAAAAATTTTATCCCATCCTTATAATGGTTTTTCGGAAGCTCTGCATAGCGGCTGCTATGGCCTCTTCATTCGACAAAAAATGCTTTCCACGAAGGAATTGTTTGAGATTTCTGAAGAGATAGTAGTCACTGAAAGCCAAATCTGGAGAATACGGTGGATGTTCAAGCAATTCGTACTTTAATTCTTTGAATTTAGCCATCGTCAAAACACTTTTGTGAGCAGGTGCATTGTCTTGATGAAAAATGATTTTTTCTTCTTTAAACCAGGTCTTTCTTCACAAATTTTTTCATCCAGCTGATCCAAAAGGCTGCAGTAATATTCAAAGTTGATTGTTTTACCTTTCTGAAGATAATCAATCAACAAAATTACTTTTGCATCCCAAAAAACTGATGCCATAACCTTCTTTGCTGATCGTTGTGACTTCACCTGCTTTGGAGCTGAATAACCAGCTTCAGTCGACTGTTTCAATGTAGGATCATGGTGGTAGATCCAAGTCCCATAGTTATAAAACGACGCAAGAAGTCGGTTTTATTGGGCTTAAAACGCTCCAAATTACGCTGGGAAATTTGTTTCCGATCCAGTTTTTGTTGAATTGTTAATGTGTGCGGCACTAACTTTCCAAACAGTTTTTTCATATGTAATTATTCATGTAAAATATGGAGTACTCGTTCGTCTAAGATGCCTATGGCATTAGCAATTTCACGCTTAGTCAAACTTGGATCTTCACTAACCATATTGTGTACCTGCTCAATGATTTCTGCTGTGGTTGCAGTTTTCGGTCGTCCTTCGCGTGGATCGTCTTTAAGGCTAGTACGACCACGTTTAAGTTCACCAGCCCAAAATTCAACGGTGCGTTTTGAAGGTGAAGACTCCTTATACACTTCTAACAATTGTTCATAAATTTCCTTTGCTTTTAAACCCTTCAAAACAAAGAATCTAGTGACTGCACGATATTCAATTTATTCCATATTAAAAAAAATCAATGACACGTCAACTTCAAATGGCTTGTAAACAAAGAAAGAATTGACAGAATGACTTGCAACTTTGCATGTGTTCTCAGGACAGTTATACCAACTTGAGAAAAAAAAAGTTTGGAGCTAGCAATGCCATCTCTTGGTGAGCGCAGGAACTTTTCAACCAACCTGTAATCCCTTTACGTTACTGATGGCAAACGTTCGATTTTACCCCAAATATTTATTACACTTTAATCGGTTTAACTAAGATTTGCTTAAAATACTTAACGTTGGTACACTTAAAAAAGTTTGTAAGTTAAAATAACTGAAAATATCATTTAGAGGAAATGATATTTCATTTAAAAACCGGTCTACTTAATTTTCATTTAAATTAAATGTCATTTGTTATTTATTTTTAAATGTTGATTAATCAACTGACACATCCGTAAGAAACAAATGATATAATCAGTTAAAGTAAATGTCAAAATTTTACCCACCAATCCTTAAAAAATAAATGTTTTTTTCATTTATTTGAAATTATTTCCGTTTTTGTATTTTTTTTTTAATATACTCGTACAATACAAAATGTATGTATGCATATGAAGCTATAAACACTTTTTGTGTGAATGTATTTGTATATGTAGGTGTGTTTATGAAGTTCTTGTAATTTGTATTGAAAAATTTTTTATATATACAACCAATTTAAATAAAAAAACAAATTGAAATTTTTTGAATATTTTTTTTGAAACAGACAGCAAACAAAATTTAAATTTTTAATAACTGTTACGGACACAAATAAACCACAAGTTTCCGTTTTGTGGGTAAAGTTTTATTAAATTTCAAACAAATGAAAAAAATAAATGAAACTGAAAAAAATCGGTAAATGATAGTAAATTATTTCGAATAAATGTATAAAAAAGTTAATATAGATATTTCTTTAAAAAATAAATGTATCTTCCTTTATTTTTAAATGGAACGGAAAACTTTTTTATTAAACTACAAACAGTTAACTACATAATATTCTGAGTGTAGGTAAAAGCAGAAGTATAGGTGAATTATTTAGTTCATTAATTAGATATCTATTTTAATTAAATATTTGTTTGATTAACATCACATAATATAATACTATATGGTTTGAATATATAAACAATGCCAATAAGGCATCAAAATATATTGTACAACTGCTAAACACATAATGGCATATATCCAAAAAATATAAGAAACATAGAAATACAATTTGTTTTAATAATTAAAATATATAAATATAAAACATTGTCAAAGTTAGTGAAATCTAATGTCCATCTGTGCGGACATGCAAAATCCTTATAACAATCTTAGGACTTAATCTACAATATATTTAAATTTATTTTATTTTATGGAAAATACATATCTGTTGCTGCACGTGCTGGTAGATTTTGGGTTGTAGAATTTTGTAAAATAAATAAAGCAATTGTTTAAATACACAGATTATTATGTGAATTGAATTTGTAATGATTGAATTTATAATTCAAATGCAAGTAAAGTTAATTAGAATTATCACGGTTTTACTTATAGATATTATTGTATCTTGAAATTAAGCACAGCTCAAACAATTCGCCGTCGGGCGACCTGATTTGAGGAGATCAGAAAATTTTCTCATCATTGGACTTAAAAATGTTCCCTTACAAAATTCAGGCTGTAACATTTACAATACATGCCGCCAGATTGCGAAACTCCATCGAAATTGATCATGAGCGACGAGGCACGAAATTCTCGGTTCTGAGGGACGGAAAACCAAAACACAATTACTTCCCCTCAGAGTGACCGTTTGGCGTGCAGTTACGTGGGAAAAGGAGCCGACGCTAATGATATGACGGTAGACGACAACCCCTATAGCGCCATGCTGACTGAATTTTTCTTGCCGGAAGTCGACGATTTAAATATTTTTTATGTTGTGTTAGCGTATATGGTTGCTTTATCATTTTTTCAAAAATATTTAAAGACGCATTTTTTCAAGAAAAAATGGCATAACTCAAAAAATTAATGTCTTATGATAATTTTATTGCCATATTCGAATTATTTTTTTTTTTTGCATTAGCGTAACCTAAAATTAACATTTTGCGAATTTGAACAAAATTTTACATATGTATATTCATAAATTTGGGGCGGATGAGCCACGCATTTCCGTTATCAGATCAGTCTAGTTTTTTGCGAAATGTTTTTATACACTTAGGCGAATATTTCAGGAGGGAGTTATGGTCCATTTTTCACAAAAAATTTTGGTCCATACAAGTAAGGTGCAACATACGTGGTATAATTAAAAAATTCAAATCATCGAAACATTGCTCTTTTTCACAATTAATAACTTCTTTTTCTTGAAATTTAATAAAATCTGATATTAAAATATTTTTGTTTGTCAATAACTTAATAAACAGTTGATTGTCAGGACAAATATATTTAGTTTTTTTGTTTACTATTATAATTTTCAGACATTGTCTGGCAGCAGGAATAAATACACTACCTTAACTCTGTCATTACTATGTAGGGTGCAATGTTCGTAGTATAAGAGACAAACATGGCGTATGATTAATACGCCATTAAATAGTATGCGTATGATTAATATTTATTCGTATACTAATCATATGGCATCAAGACCTTGTTTCTTTTTGGTACTTACATGTTAAAACGATATGTATGACATGACATAAAGCATTCATTAATCACACAACATGTTAACAATGACATTAAACATCTTAAAATGTATAGTTCATATAATTAATTTATTTTTTCTAACAAATATATAAATTCACTAACATGGAAGATAAGTGCACTGATTCACGCCAATTTGTATGAGACCAAATTAATAATCATGATTAGTGATTAAAAAGTTCACGTAAAAAGGGGGATTAAATGGTTTTTTATAGCTTTTTATTATTTCTTCCAAAGGCAGAATAGCCAATTCAATATTAAATAAAAGACATTTTAAAGATCTTTATCTGAACTTACAATACATGCATCAACATGTTTTTTTTTTTTTAATCCTATATTTAAAAACATCAAATTTATATATATATTATTCGCATTATATTTAAGCTAGGTGGCAGCTCTTTGTCCATATAAATTTTTTTATTTTTGCGACTACTTGAAAGCCAGATATAAATATTTTTTCATTTTTGAAATACTCAACCACTAAACATGACAGAAAGGCCAATAAAAAAGTGTTCATAAATTTTGCTCCTCTACAACATCTCCTTAGGATTATGGACTTATATCTTAAGTGTTGCGAATTCGCATATTATCGGATAGGATCCATAAGTTAAAAGCCGCAAACAAAAAGTTAAAAATAACGAAAAAAACATATTTTTTAACAATCACAATTAGATATCAAATTGTGCACTCTATTAGCTTGTGAATTCAAATCAACAATCCGGTTAATGGCAATATCGGAATATATTAAAAAGATATTTGCATTCTATTCTTTAATGATATTGCTCTGTAAATAAAATTTTTTAACCTTTTTTAGCAAACGTTTAAATTTAAAGTTTCTGATATCCAACTTAAAGGATTTACAGCAAAAATTTACAAAAATTCTCTTTTTACGTTGGAGGAGAAAACTATGACAAATTTCAAGCTCCTAGGAAACACTTTTTTTATTTATTCCAATTTTTGCCACGTTCTTGTTAATACTCTCAAAAAATTCCTGTATTAGCCCTTATCAGAAAAACAAATAAATTTTAAATTTCACATGTCTATCATATGGGGTTTGGGAAGGATGTTAAGGGGGATACGATCTTCTTATTTTTCTCCACTTAAAAATTTTTAGAACTCCACTTAAACATTTTCAGCAACCTACGAATTTCAAAATTCCAACTATTGCTCTTTGCGATGGATGATTAAGACCTAATTTTTCCCCAATTTAACCCTATTTTAATTGGAAATTTCTCAAAAAAATTCATATTTTAAATTTTTTATTTTCAACCAAGGCAGTTAAACACTCTCCGTTTGCAATCCCCGTTTAAATTTCTTAATATCCCAATTTTGTACATCCCTGTATTCAGCGGTTTTAGGTATGTGATTTGTGGGGGCATTTTTAAATTTAATCTCCATTTTAATCATGCAATTTGCAAAAATAAACAAAATTTAATTTTCAATATCTAGTCAAGACGGTTAGTGCAAGGAGTTAAACCGAAGACATTTCTCCTTTAAAACCCCTATTTTTACCTATTTTTAAATTTAAGGTTTCTTATCAAAGCCGCTTGGGCAGGCAGTTCCTAGCGAAAATTTTAAAAGGCACCTTAATAGTCAACTAACCCACAAGATTTTAGTTCGACCTTAAGGCAGAAACTGTTCCCTATTTTCTCCACCTATGAGAATTTATACAAATCTCGTTTTATCAAATGTCTGCCAAACATTGAACTACACTAATTTATGTGTTCATTATCATTTCTTAAATTAATAATAAATTTTTAAATTTAATGTTGTTGATTTTTTTTATTTAATTTAATCATATAATTACAAATTATATACTAATACCCTATCCGAGCATTAGCAACGAAGGCTATCGGCTCGTTGTAGCGTAAACAGAACAGAGCCTCTGGTAGGAATAGAACTAATGACCCCCGCACTGATAAGCTAGCACGAGACCAACTAGCCTACCATAAACATGCACCAATGAATAAGTAAAATCTAGGCTCACTCTATTCCATTTGTTTTCATGTGCTTAGTGTTTCAATTTATCTCGTTGCCCTTTCCATTCCATTTCGTTTCCATTGTCTATTGTTTCTACGCGTTCCCCGTTCCATTCCATTTTGTTTCCCTGGCCTAGTGTTTTAATTCCATTCGTTCTCCGTTTCATTTCCATCCCTCTTGTCTACTGATTAACTATCACTTCCATTTCAATAAGTTTTTCAAATTTCCGTTTTCTAGCCAGAGCGGTACTTTGTGCCTTTTGATGCCCTATTTCAGCATGCTCTTGACGAAAATCCTAAAGGTATCGGATCAGTAAAATATTCCATACTGCAACTGCTTTATCAAGCCCATACTGCAAGGAATACATATTATAAAATTCAGTTTTCTCCCAATTTCAGCACGTTATTTGCAAATTTTCTAAAATGTACCACTACAATGAATTAGCCCATACTCGAGAGATTACATATTTTAAGTTTCATGTTTTTTCCAATGTGGTTTGGGCAGACCATCAAGGGGAAGACTTTTCACATTTTTGCTCCTCGCCTTGTGTATTTCAAAAGATTCCATCGTAACAGAAGTCTATGCGGGAGAAAAAGAGTAGCGAACTGTACGTTGTAAAATAAGACTATTATTTTCATTAAAAAAAAACATATATTTTAATGTACTCGTATCTTATTTACGGGGTTATGATGGTGCCTTTTTTAAGAGATGTTATTTGAATACTTAAACAAATGGAAGCAGGAAATTTGAAATTTTCTAAATTTTTAAATTAATACTGCTTTTTTGAATGACATTCTTGTTTATAATCAGAATCTAGTTTATGCCCAGCAGCTTGTAAGAATAGACTTTATTCATAATGATTTCTGAGTATGACGACTAACTCTGTATTTGAAAATTAATCATAAATCATAAAATAGATTGCGCAAGTATTTATTTTTACTTTTACTTTAAACTTCAAAAGGAATTCAGCAACAATAAGTTTAACGACATTGTTATGGAAAAAAAGTCATGTAAACTCTATGCTACATTATCATTAGGGATAAGGGTATTAATTCATTGCTGCGTGAAACTGTTCTATCGATACAACCATACTGTGTTCTGCTGAGATAAGTAAACTTATTCCTCGGGACCGGGTTTTTTGTCCCGAATACTCGCTTCACCAGCAGAGCTCATCCTTTTGTAGTCGATTGTCCAGGAAATCGCACAACACGTTACTGGGAGAATTCGTTCGTAAGTCGGACTAGCCGTATGTGGAATAAACTCCCTGCAGAGGTCTTCCCTGACAACTATAATATAGAGAAATTCAAATCAAATACCCAAAAGCTCTACTCTCTCTTTCCTACTTTACACAACGTAGTTTCCTGATATCAACACAACGCACTGCATTTATAGGTAATCCCTGAGTGTTGATACAGTTAAAATAAATAATCTAGAGAAACCTTACAAACTACAGCAAATTTGATCCTCTAAATAATTTAAATAATTTGAAATGAAAAGATAAGAATGTGACATGAAAAAGCTCATCATGCTGGACATTTTGGGAACAGATAACAATTAAAATTTTTAAAATATATATTTCTACGGAGTTAAATTTTAATTTAATTTTTCTATTTAATGCTGCATTTTAACAGCTACTACACCAAATATACTAGTTTATTATTTAAACAGGCTTGAAAAATCTCTATTAAAGTCCTTACAAAAATTTTCCTTCGGTGAAAATAAATGCATACATATTTAGTACTTCTATGATATTTGTGCTGAATTTATTTTTTCAAAATTTCGTAGCTCAAAGTTTAATAAAAACATCAAACATCAGACTTAAGACTTATGTTTAAACTGCTTTAAATTTTTGACTAATAATCCGAATTTTTCTAGTCCTGACTCATTAAAAAGCTAATATATTTTACTTTGTAATACTTTCTTCAAAATAAAAAAAAAAAAACAGTTTCTGTACTTCTTCTGTGCAAAGCAATTAGTTACCATTACCAGGTAATGAGCTATTAGTTATTTTCTATTTTTCATTAAGTTTTCACCTTTTAGAAAGTGTTTAAGTAAAACCAAAACAAATAAAAAATATCTTAAAAGTAAAAATGTTAACGTGAGAGTATTGTTATACATTGTTTAAAGAATGAACAAATGAAAGACAAAAACAGGAGATTGTAAAAGATACACCTTAGTTAGAGAAATATCCTTAAGGATATTCTGCAATTTATTATTAATGTATGTGAAAGGATGATTGAATGCCTGAATGCGAGTGATAGAAATATTAAATACAATTTAGATACTATTATTTTTTTTGTATTATTTTAAAAATTATATCAATATATTAAACGATAAAATATCAGCATTAACTATGCAGAGATCTGAAATTTAATCGGGTTATTCTGTAACCACGTGAAAATTTGTCACGTTCAAATATGTAACTCTGATATATTTAGCACAGCTTGAGTCACTAATATCAAAATTGTATTTAGGTAAACTTTTGTATATTCCTTCTGGAAAATTTAACATGATATGACTCTCCCTATACTTAATAAGCTAGAGTTGCATATTTCAAAGCGACAACTTTTCATATAGTTATGGAATAACCCCAAATTTATATATAATTTTTAAGAGAAAGTAAAATAACGCGTAATCTTGAATTTGTGTTTTGTTAAAATATTTGTATGGGAGCATATCCTCTTTATACGTAAGGTTAGAAAAGGCAGCCGACATATGGCCAGCTCATGTAGGTTCTACAAAACATGTTCCCGTTGTGAAAATCGCTTAGATTCTCCGACAAATATACTTATGCTGCCGGTAATCATATCAAACAGGTTCGCCAGATCACCCAAAACCTATTGGAGAGCAGCACTAACTGTAGTAATAAAATATTATAACCACTGTTCGAGCGAACAGTTAAGTACACAATCTCTAGACTACATTATTTAAGATCCTGTTCATGTTATTGATCGAAGGCATAAGCAAACTAATAATAATTTTTGACAAAATGGCGGCTTTTTAAAAACAAAAAAAAAAATCGATTTTTGGCATAAATTTTGGCCTTGAATTTAATTACTTTAAGTTCGCTTGAAAACTTTGTGTTAAAATTTGAAACGGATGCGTTTAGCCGTTTTAATTTAAACTGCCACGTCATTAAAAATGTGCGTTTAACCTCGAGAATATTATGTGTATATTACGAAGAATAAATAATAAAATCGATACCGTGAGAATCTTAACTCCATATAAGTTTTTAAATTAGACACACAAAATCGCTTTAATTCTGCATATCAATAAATTTACATAATACCTCGAAGTACCAAAAAACCAGTTAAATATTGTTATTTTTTGCCAGGCTGTTTTGTCGGACACTTAAAATTAAAAAATGAATTATATATATTATGCCTTTTTTTATAAAGAGGGCGTATGGGATTTCTATAATTTTATCCCTTAAATAAGTAATTAAAAACAAGAAGCCAATATTTTTGGTAAATTATTGCCTATGTTAAAAGCCGGTACTCCGTTATCGGTAGTTTTAAATATCGAAATATAAATATTAGGAAGATAATTTATTTGTTTAAAAATCTTCCTCATTAAAAAAATATGGTTAATATTTTATAGTTCAAGTTTCAGATTTCTGGCTGAAAAGCTTTAGTTGTAAATTTCATGAAGTATCTCTTCAGTGAATCAGGCATTCACTACCGAAACACATTTTAAATGTCAGATGTAAAACTAAAATTTTTGGCAAAAAATTGAAAATGCAACTCACTAGAGAATTAACATACACTAGAGGGAATAAATATTTTAGATTTCAGATTTTTGGCTAATGTGGTTATTCACAATGTTAGGGAGAGATTTTTCCCGCTTTCTCCTCCCGTAAATGTTTTTAAAATACCATTTTAGTAGATATGTGCAGGGCAATTATGTGGGAGTTGTTTTTACCGCGTTAAGAGTAAATTAACGCACACCCCAAATATTTTTTTCCTCTTTATTTATTACAACTAAGCTAAATGCTTATCCAGTAACTTATATTTCATATTAAATTAAATAAAAGGCACAGTTGGTAAGAATATAACCCAGTGGTTAGTCCTACAGGTTCTATAAGCACAGATCTGATGGTAGAGTTCTTCTCAGTCGTCTATTCATTATTGGATTTCGCACTATATGTTGTAAATCTTCATTACAATGCTGCTGTAATCTCGCTTCGTGTTTGTTTGCAAATTTCCTAGCTTCTTCAACTACGGTTGGAAAGCGTAAATCTCTATGTAGATCATCGTTTCTTACATACCATGGGCAGTTTATGATATATCTTATAACTTTGTTCTGAAAAGTTAGAATTAATTTCATGTTGGTATTTGTTGTACACGCCTAGAGCTGGATTCCATACGTCCATTTAGGCTTTAATATTTGTTGATATATTAGAAGTTTGTTTTGCGTTTATATAACTGATGAGGGGCCGAGTAGCCAGAACATCTTTTCAAATTGTTTATTAAGCTCAGTGATTTTTTTCCTCAAGTGCTCTTTCCATTTTAGTTTAGCATCGAGTGTAAAGCCTAAGTATTTAGCTGTGTTTGCATATGGGACAATGTTGTTGTTCATAAAAACTGGTAAATGAGGTATTCTTTTGTGGGTAAAGTTTATGTGTGTTGATTTTGTCCCATTTAGTAAAATTTTCCATTTCTTTGTCCATAGAAGAATGGTATCCGGAGTGCCTTGAAGTTTGCTTGTGACTTTAATAATGTTTGGTCCAGTTACAAGAATTGCGGTATCATCAGCGAAAGTAGCTATTTTTGCTTCAGGTGGAGTTGGCAAATCTCTAGTGTACAAAATATACAGTATAGGGCCTAATACACTTCCCAAATATAAATATTTTAAAAAAATTTAAAAACCACGTTTTAAGTTTCAAGTTTCTTGCCCTTCTCCTTCGCCACTTTGCCCCTCCTCGTAGTTATTTTTTTTACTAAATATGTAAAAAGACTGATTTTGTTAAAAAACCGATTCAACACAGGAACGATATATCGGTATTAAGGGAAATGGTTTTGGTTTCTGTACCGGTAACGGTTTGAAAGGAGTTTAAAACTAATGACGGTATTAAAAAAGGCAATGGTTGCCGAAATTGCCACATAGTAATATAAGTGGATATAAGGATGGGTTTTTTTTATAATTCATCAGTTGTATAGTTTGAGTGTGGCCAATTGCCTAAAAAGCCTAAAAATTGTTAGAAAGTCGAGAATACATCTGATCAAAAATATCATACTTAAATTTCAGAACAAAATACTAAGTAATTTCAATATTATAGGCTAGTAATCTAAAAAACCTGGGCCATATTGAAAATAAATAAATAGTATGCAAAGGTGGTATGGTTGTTATGTGTTTGTGTTGATCACTAAAAAGGAAGGATTGCAAGGTCTTGCTTAAATGAAACTACTTGGAGTATCGCTATGAAATTTTCGTGTAACATTTTTAAGCAAAATGCACGCAAGATTTGAATTTAATAAAAAACACAATAAATTTTCGTTACATTGTTGTTTTTTTTTAAATTGAATCATAAAGTATAAAGAATAGGATTATGTATAGAATAGGAAATCGGGCAAATGGCCTAAACGGGTTTGCTGGCACTAGCGTTCTCTTTCCGATCACCGTCCACATCATTATCAATATCATGTCGCGATAAGGATACCAGTTATAGTCACTGCTTGGCCAGTAGCTCAAAACAGTCGCCAAGTTTTCAGTATTTTTTTTAAATGTTTCGCAACAATAAAAGCGTCTTCAATTTTAGTATATTTTTGTGCCTGTTAAAAAATCAACTTAATCACGTGTTCGACTTCTAAGAAGACAAATAGGAAAAGAAATATACGATTTAATAACTTTTTGTGTTCAAGATCTGCCTTCTTCGTGTTTTGAAGACATCTTTTGTCAGATCAAACTGCTTGTATCAGCCTAGCTAAAAATGGTTAATTTGTTTTGTTTTTATTAATATACGCAGATTAAATACTCATTATAAATGAACAATGAAAACACTATGTTCTATCTTGTAATTCTCCATTTTTACTAGCCCTAAACTTAGTAATGAGAAGTTACAAATAACCTACCATAACCAATATTATATTAATTGCCGTAGTATATATTGGCTGTATTATAGAATTCTAATAATTCTCATTCAGTTGACAAAGTTTAGTAGACAAAATCGTGCTAGAATCGAGTTGGGGTTTTAGGCTTTACTTCGTCCTGCAGCCGAAGAATAACCATAAGCCGACAAGATTCCCGTTCCCAACTCACCTGCATACTATTATTGTGAGTTAATTAGCCAAATTTACTAATTGTACCTTCTTTCCCTGTAACCTTTTCCCGATTCACAGTCTAACCCGACTCACCTGCTTATTATTCTCGTAAGTTACTTAGTCGTATTTACTAATCGTAGTCCGAACCTTTTTCCTGATTCATACTCCCGGCTCAACTGCCAATTATTCCCATGAGTCACCAGAAGACTTCCAGACCAGAACCGTTTCTGTTCTCAACATCTACAGAGACGGTCTTAACACTAGTTAAAGGAAGCAAACCTTTAACGAATCCCCCACACTGAGTTTACCCCGGGGCTGGGAAACAAAACTGCATTATATTTGTCAAACTGTTTTTTTTTTCCATTTGGTTGGCAACACTTTAATGCACAAATGACGGCAACTTCAAATTTTGCTTGAATTTTTCTTTTACTTGTTAAGTATATTAAGATATATTCTCTTGCACAAATTTTTATTTTTTTTCGACTATTATGTGATACTTGTCCCATAGCTAAACATAACCAACAACAAAAGAAATAAAATATATATTTGTACTAATGCCAGTTAAAAAGGGGGTTTCGGCTTTTGTACTTTTACTTTTCTTAAGTTTGTTTTTATTTAACTTTAACACAAAACAAGCAAATCTTTTTAATTGTTGTTAGTAGGTCATGTTGATAATGAAGAATTCTCTGCTGTTATGAGGATTGTACCGACAATGTTTGTTTTGTTAATTATATCCTGTTTGGTCAAACGTTTTAATAAGAAAAAAAGTACGTAAGAATAAAAAAATCGTGATTGTTTTTATATTCATTTGTTCCTTTTTTCTTTTTGGCAGAGGATTCTTAAACCTAAATAATTGCTAAAGATGGGGTTAAAATTTAAAAAGATTTTATTGCTAAGAGGCTAAAATAATAAATACACAAATATTAGAGTGGAATGTTTTCTTATTCCATCACTTTTTATTAAGTTTATGTATTTACATAAATTCGCTTTGTCATGAAAAGAATCCATTAATTTTTTTTTTGTTTGGTTGGTGAATTACGATTCTTAAATACTCACTGTGGTTTGGGAAATATATACTGCTTTAAACTCAGAACTACGTGGAGAGTTTATTTGTTTGTATTAAATAGAAAAGGCTTTTGAATTTCTAAAAGGAATTTCATTCGAATATTTTAAATAATTTATGTAACTAATAAAAGTTGTGCAGTTTAACAAAAATTGTCATAAACTTTAGCTGTATCCTCAAAAATATCATTAGATGGAATTTGCCTCATTAATTTCAATATTAGTTTCTAAAAACCTATAACAAACAAAACCACTGTAATGTCTTCTTGAAAGGATTTTCAAAGCCACAAAATTAGTTGTTTCTTCTCATTTACTCTGTCATAAATAAACATTGTAACAATTTATATATTTAGTTAAAATAAACGAAAAAAAATTGGTGAGAATGAGTAAGAATTTTTTATCATTAATCAAAACAAGTTTCTAATAATTTTTTATGTTGAAATATTTAAATCACTAGTGCTATTTTAAATTTCACTACTTGTGTCAACACATGTTTTTTTGTAGCATTTCTTAGTTATTTGCTTGTTGTCGGTTCATCAGAAACATGACCAACTGATTAAAAGGTGAATTTCGGAAAATCAAAAGGTGAGCTTTTGATGCAAAAAGCAGGTTACTTAAATTACAAGTATGTTAGCAAAAATCTGGATTTCAACAAACTTTCATTTTTTTTATTAAAATAACTCAAAATGGTGTCTAAGACAATCTTGAACTGACAAATAAATACAAATTTTTCTGTAGAAGAATAATTTTTTGTATTTTCTGGAGTTCGGTAGGCTAGTTGATAGCGTTCTAGCCTATCAATGCGGGGGTCATGAGTTCGATTCCCACCAGATGCTGTGGCCTGTTTATAAAGATATTGAAAAAAAATATATAAAATAAAAAAATTCTCTCTTGTGGCCAATTGGAAACCATGAAAAAAAAAAAAACAATATTTTAATTTAGGTTTAATTTGTGGTATTTACGATACGATGCAGTACACAATGCCAATTTGCATTTGCACCGTATAAACTTGCACACATCGTAATACTTGTTTTAAATTTTATAAATATTTACCTCATGGATATCACTCAAAGTTATTTTCGCTGTGTGATGGTAAAGACTTTGAATGTAAGACAGCTTACTCAAAACAAAAAACGCTTTTCTTCTTATTTTTAACGCGCGAACTATAAAAATCCCTGAAATTTTTTAAATATTCGTTTTTGACAAAACGAACTCAAAAGTAACAGGCAGTACAGAAACGTACACACCAAAACGGAGTCAAAACCTATTGGTTTCGAAAATTCAATCATACGATTCGTTAATGTTCCATTTACGTTCAAGCTTTGACGGAACGTAAACGTACAGTAGAAGCCGGATTTGTAATTATATGATTAATATAAATAAATAATAAATAGTATTGAAAAATCCTCAGATAATGCATACTTTTTTGCATTTAATCCATTTGATTCAAATGAACTAGCTTTTTTCAAAGAATTACTCTGTGATACTAAGAATTATTTGCCAATGACATACTATTACATTTTTTGAGGAAAATCCTCAATTCCCTGGAATTTCAGTTTATATGGAAAATTTTCAGATTTTTTAAACGTTTTGGTTATAGGGATCTAACAGTATCCAATTTAATTGTGGCGTAAGTTCATGGTCGCTGAGTGGTGCACTGCACAAGTGCCTATGACCGACAGGGGCCTAGTAAATATATATTATGTTTTGATTAATGTATTTGTGTATAAATTATTTTTTTAATTAATGTATTTGTGTATTTTTTAAATGTATAAAAAATTGTACGTTAAAATAAGAAAATTATTTTCATTAAATTTTTTTTAAGGATTTCAATATATTAATAATCAAATAAAATGTTAAAGGGGCGTTAGACGATCAATCACGCTGTACAACATGTCTAGAGGGTCAATTCCCGTTTTGTGAATTGGTGAAATGAAAAGTTTTTCACGTTTTCATAGTACTTTTGATTCGCGTTCTGTAAAAAAATGTAAAGAAATATCAAAACGTTTTCATATGAAAAAAAGTGTAACGAAACAAGATTTTTTCACGATTGCACAGCACTGGCGATTCTTGTTTTGTGTAACAGTGCAAACAACTGTCAAAAAATTTTCATATGAAAAAATTGTTTATACAGACTATTTATAAGTGAAATAAACATGGAGAAGGTTGTAAGAGGAAAGCATGCATGCGAAAGCCAAAAGGAGTATTAAATTAATTATTTAGGAAAGCATATGGACATTGAAAACGATAAGTAAGTTATTTAATTACCATAATCACACTTTTATAAACCCCATATTTACAGATTTGTAACTGAAGATGGTGCCAAATTTAGAGACGAAAAGTGTAACGAATTAGCCGCGAGCCTTAATAGTCAAAAGGACGGTGAAAAATGGAAAAAGAATTGGAGCGACTTAAGGTTTATTTATCTATAGTTTATTTATATACTTTATGAAATGTTTTTTTTCTTTAAGTAATATATAGAGTATTCAAAAAACCGGCCTTTTGAAAAAACTGGTTTCGGTTTTCTTTGAAAAATAGAATTTTAAAAAAACCAATTTCGGTTTTAGCAGAAAAACCGGTTTCGGTTTTTTTTTAATTTGAATAAAAAGCTTATATAATTTGTTAATTGTTTGTATTACAAAAAAACAAATTTAATATATAAAGTAATAAAAATAAAAAAATACATTTATACATACATACATACATACATTTATATACACATATATATTCATTTAAATTTAATTTTTTTATTGTATTTCATTTCAACAAAAAATTAACCTAAAACCAATATTTTTTAAATTAATATCTTAAAAATTAATATTATAAAACTATATTCATATCAAATGAATAGAGATCATTAAGTTTGTAAATTGGTAAAATTAGGTACGTTAGTAATTTGAACGTTTAAAACGTTTGACATTAAATAAGTTTTTTTCATATTACATTTTACATATGTAAAAAGAAAATCTATTTTTCAGTTCTAAAATAATATTTTAGAAATAATATGCAATTTAAATGTTTCGTTTTAAGACGATTTTTTTGTTTGCTTTTGATAAAGCTAGAAGTGGAAAATACTCTTTCACTAATAGTAGATGTTGGACAAATAATCAAAAGACAATTATACTATATAAATTTTCCAACTTTTCAGTTCTTTTGTCGCATTTATCAAGATATATGAAATCATCATATAATGATGAATGATTTTGTACAGTCTCTTTTTTAGGATTTTGAATACTGTTTATTGTGTTATGTAGATCAGAAATTAAACTATCTATCAGACTTACATTTTAATCTTCATAACCAAACAAACGATTATAAATGTTCGGAAAAAATAAAAGAGACCAAGTAACCCAGTTGGTGATGTAATTAAAAAAAACCGGTTAACCGAACAAAAAAGACCGGTTTCGGTTTTCTTCGAATTTACAAAATATTCGTCGGTTGTCTTCTCACTTTCTAAAAAATCCTATAAATTATTAAATTATTTACTGCAATGAAATGTTTGTAACATCATTGTCTTACCTTTGTTCATCCCGAATTCTTTAAGTAATATCCAATAATACAATTAATCCAGATTTTTTTATACAGGTTGGTTGAAAAGTTCCTGCGCTCAAAATGAAAGAATACTGTTTTTGTTACGAAATTTTTTTTATGCAATATAATATCCTAGAAGCTAAATACACTTGTTCCAATGATCTTCCAATAATTTTATCCCATCCTTGTAATGGTTTTCCGGAAACTCTGCAAAATAACCGTCTACGGCTGCTATGGCCTCTTCATTCGACGAAAAATGCTTTCCACAAAGGAATAGTTTGAGATTTCTGAAAAGATAGTAGTCACTGGGAGCCAAATCTGGTGAATACCGTGGATATTCAAGCAATTCGTACTTTAATTCTTTGAATTTAGCTATCGTCAAAACACTTTTGTGAGCAGGTGCATTGTCTTGATGAAAAATGATTTTTTTCTTCTTTAAACCAGGTCTTTTCTCACGAAATTTTTCATCCAGCTGATCCAAAAAGCTGCAATAATATTCAGAGTTGATTGTTTTACCTTTCTGAAGATAATCAATCAACAAAATTCCTTTTGCATCCCAAAAAACTGATGCCATAACCTTTTTTGCTGATCGTTGTGACTTCACCAGCTTTGGAGCTGAACAATTAGCTTCAGTCCACTGTAAACGTTCTTGTTTCAATTTAGGATCATGGTGGTAGATCCAAGTCTCATCCATAGTTATAAAACGACACAAGAAGTCGGTTTTATTCGGCTTAAAACGCTCTAAATTACTCTGAGAAATTTGTTTTCGATCCAGTTTTTGTTGAATTGTTAATGTGTGCGACACTAACTTTCCAAACAGTTTTTTCATACGTAATTCTTCATGTAAAATATGGATTACTCATTCGTCTGAGATGCCTATGGCATTAGCAATTTCACGCTTAGTCAAACTTGGATCTTCACTAACCATATTATCTACCTGCTCAATTATTCCTGTGTGGTTGCAGTTTTTGGTCGTCCTTCGCGTAGATCGTCTTTAAGGCTGGTACGACCACGTTTAAATTCACCAGCCCAAAATTCAACGGTGCGTTTTGAAGGTGAGGACTCCTTATACACTTCTAACAATTGTTCATAAATTTCCTTTGCTGCACGATATTCAATTTTTTCCATATTAAAAAAAATCAATGACACGTCAACTTCAAATGGCTTTAAAACAAAGAAAGAATTGACAGAATGACTTGCAACTTTGCATATGTTCTCAGGACAGTTATACCAACTTGAGAAAAGAAATAGTTTGGAGCTAGCAGTGCTATCTCTTGGTGAGCACAGGAACTTTTCAACCAACCTGTATAATTATTTAAAATACATTTGACGAACTTAATTCACTTTTGTTTAAGTTTTTCTCTGTTTGACATTTGCTTTAAATTTTGAAAAACAGAGTTACAAAAGTTTCATGGGTACAGTGCGAATGAAACATTTTTTTCATTATACATACGAGAATCGCAATTTATGTATTTGTGAAAAGTTCGAGTGAAAAGTGCTTATGAAAACGAAAATGAAAAGTTTTTTTCACTTCACATTATCACAGAACGAGAATTGACCCTCAGCATTTAATAATGTATTGCTTTGTTTGATTGCCATTACAAAATCAAATACACGGAGTCATTAAGCCATGGTGTACATCATGCTTGATAGGATATTGACCGCTTGGTCAAGTAGAATTTCCACGATCTCTGCCATTAAAATTCATTTTTTTTACATAAAAGCACTGTTTGAAATAAAGTTAAAAAGTACAAATAAGGATGAACCTACTGAGGCCAAATGTTAGAAAAAACAGTAGAGCATAATATGCATCAAGTTTTTCAAAAAATTATTACAAATTTTAGCGACATGACGGGAGTCTACACAGCAATGCTATTATTTTACACAATTCTTGTGACCTTAGCAAGTGCTAAAGGATCATTCAGGAAACTAAAAATAAACTATTTGAGAAACAAGATAGACTAATCCAGATTTTCCAATCTGCCAATGATTGCCATAGAATACGAAATGACATCAAAATTAATAGAAAATTTTACAAATGAAAAACCACGTAAAAAAATTTTAATAAAATTTTTCAAACTATGTACCACTTAATAAGGGTATTTATTTCAGTTTTTATACCCTCCACCATATATGGTGAGGGTATATATCAGTTTGTCATTCCGTTTGTAATATGTCGAAATATAGGTTTAAGACCCCATAAAGTATATATATTCGTGATCCTTATGCAATTTTGGGTCGATTTAGCGATGTCCGTCTGTCTGTCCGTCTGTCTGTCTGTTGAAGTCACGATCACGACGCGAAGACGCAAGCGGGGGTGCCTATTTTTACCCAGATTGGTATTTAAAATGAGCAAAATCGGTCAAGCGGTTCAAAAGTTATGAGTGAAAATGTGAAGGTACCTCTTAATTTTCCATACAAATTTGTACAATTTTTCTGTATCTATTTTTATACCCTCCACCATATATGGTGAGGGTATAATATCAGTTTGTCATTCCGTTTGTAATATGTCGAAATATAGTTTTAAGACCCCATAAAGTATATATATTCGTGATCATTTTTTAGTCGATTTAGCGATGTCCGTCTGTCTGTCTGTCTGTCTGTTGAAATCACGATCACGACGCGAAGACGCAAGCGGGGTTGCCTATTTTTACCCAGATTATTGAACATCCTCCCAAGCAGTTTGGTATTTAAAATGAGCAAAATCGGTCAAGCGGTTCAAAAGTTATGAGTAAAAATGTGAGGGTACCTCTAAATTTTCCATACAAATTTGTACAATTTTTCTGTATCTATTTTTTTTTTCTGTTAAGTAAGTAAAAATGTTATTAAGTCTTCTTATTGTTCGATTACATTTATTGTCTTACATACTATGATAACTAAGTTAACGTAAAAATGAACAATGTTAAAGTCGCTAACAGAGCAGACCTCTGTAAATAACATTGCTAAAACTAAATAACAAAAGTTCGTTACATAAATTGACAAAACATATTCATATTACAGTTCATGCAAAATTTAGTATATACGTATATCATCTTCATCCCCTTTGGTGGAGGGTATTCAAAGATTCGGCACAGCCGAATTTAGCCCTTTTTTACTTGTTTTTTTTTTGTAATTGGAAAAATGGAAAAGTGGAAAAATTCAACTTTTATTACAACAAACACAATGAAAAAAAATCCACCAGAAGTTGTATTTTTAACAACCTATAACCAAGGTGAAAAAAAATCTGGATAAAAAGTTGTAATTTTCCACTATAAACGTCAAATTAATGATGTTGCCGCTTTTAAGAAAATCGTTAATTTTTAGTTCAAAGTACGAAATATTACATCTCTTTTTGTAAAACCCTAAATTATACAACTATGATTTTAAAAATCATATGTGACATTTTTATCTTAAATTTGGTTTTTCTCAATTAATTTAACCGTCATTTTTTAAGAACAAATTAGAAATGAGTTCTATGAAAGAAATTAATAAAAAAATAATCTAAAAACATAGAGAAATAAAATCTAAGAAATGGATGGACGCAGAAGTTAATAAAATACTCGACTTTTTGGCAGATAATCGAAATTTTGAGGTAAGTTTGTTTAGTGGAATTTTATACCAAAATAAATAATAACAATTCATTTCAGAAACCTACAGCTGTTAAGAATGTTCAATTCTTCTTCTACAGAATTGTCGGCAATTTCTTCAGTTGCTAAATCCTCATCTAATGTAAAAGTTTCTATAAAATAATATTTCAAAATTTATATTGTATTATTGTTTTTTGAAGAAATTATCTTTATATACCGATACTTTCATTAATATCAATTTCCATTAAAAATGCGGTAATTAAATAATCAATCAATTCACTTTTAACACTTTTATTCGGCATCTTGAAAAATATTAATGATTGTCACATCATTGACAGCTTGTTTTCTTTTTTTGACAGTTCAAATATTTATATTTCTTATTTCAAAAAATTACCGCCCAAATCAATAAGAGTGTAATTTTCCATTTGTCCAACCAAAAAAAAATCTGAAATGAATACCCTTAATGATATTTTTGTACTTGTAAGTGTTTTTTGATGACTCAACATTTTCATATTTTAATAACAAGATTGACATTGAACGTTTCTAAAACATTTCATTATTGTCCGAGAATGAAACTGTATATACTGGGAAACTCTACACGTTAGCCGTTTATGCTTTCAAATTTTTTTTGCCTAATTTTTTTATCGCAGATGATCCAGCTGTTTGAGAGTACAATAAATCGCCAATTCTTTAATATTATTGTGGTGTGCTTGGATCGTTATCTTTTTTTACGGATTTCTTCTAGCAACTCTTCTAAAACATTTCATTATTGTCCGAGTATGAAACTTTGTATATACTGTGAAACTCTACACGTTAGCCGTTTATGCTTTCAAATTTTTTTTTCCTAATTTTTTTGTCGCACATGATCCAGCTGTTTAAGAGTACAATGAATCGCCAATTCTTTAGTATTATTGTGGTGTGCTTGGATCGTTATCTTTATTTACGGATTTCTTCTTGCAACTCTTCCATATAGTCCATTTGCACTTTCAGTAGGATTTTGTTTCACTTTTCGTACAACGGATCATATTTCAGTCCCATTTTGTTTATTTGACCTTGCCGATTTGTGACAATTTTGAAAATAATTTATATTTATTAATTATATATTTTACAGCTTGGTGGCTTCCTTCAATATTTAAACAAATTTCACGCAAATTTTTTCTTCTTTATAATATTTTAACGTAAGTTAAATCCTTTGATTTGAACTGGTCATTAGTAATTTTCCAACTGAAATTTTTTTGGAAATAATAAGCACAATGTATTGAGTCTCTTGTGTAAAAAATAAGAATTTTTTTTAAATAACACATAAGCATTTCATATATTACATCATACCTTCTCAATAATTCACAGAACTTGCTGCTTATACCATTTTTGTTTATGTATATACAGTGTTGCTCCTTCTGATAAAATTATATCTGATTGAATGTAACCAATTATTTTCCTTCTGTATTCTGAAATTATGTCTTTTTAAACCAAACGATTAAATTGCGTTGTTTTCTGTTTATTTTTAATTGAAATTTTCATACTCAGGCAAATAACAACGAAAGAAAATTTCCTGGAAGCTTAATGTAAAAATAACATCGTTAATGTGGTAGACAATACGACGCTAAAAGACTTTAATAAAAATTAAGAAATTTATTTATATATACTTATGGTGCTACACATATTTTTAAATATTATAAATTGTGCGTGTTAACAAATTTGTATGCAAAACAACAGCAAAAAGTCTGCAACAAGTTTATAATATTTATTGTGCATAAGCATGTTATGTATCAGAGTTTTATTTGTTGAAAGGTATCCTTTAAATTCTCTGAAGTTTAATTTTAGCTTGAAGAATTACAATATTCATAAAGACAGATGATTCAATCCATTAGCAGTTAAGTTGTTCGCAAGGGGTGTGCTAAGCACTGTACATGTTGTATTGTTATCCTTAAGCAAGAGTTGTTAAAATTTACAACAATAGATAATAGCATGGTACAAAATTTGACCCTACGTGCTATGTCCGAGTGTGCTAACAAAACGAAAACCTTACGAATATCATCGTTATAGTAAAATAACAAGAACTCAACAACTTTGTTTTAATGGGACGAGACAAATTACACTTTTATATAAACATCATATGTACACTAAGAATATTTCTTCCACAAAATAAACAAAAAAAAAAAAACAAATCAAACAACACATACAACACTTATTACACCTTGTGAACTCCTTTATTATGAAATGGCCCAAAATATTGTATTATATATTCTTTATTTAATAAAAATGTTTATATTTACAAATAAGGTAAAATTGCACGAGGTAAAAAAATAAGAAGAAAAATCCTCAATAATAATGGAAAATATTAAATAAAATAAAAACATTTTCATGACTTATAAAATTGAAAAAAATGTTTAAGTATATTTTATTTATTCTTGCTGTTGTTTGTCGCTCATTTGAAAGGCAGAGCGTTAATGAGAAAATACCGTCAGTGAAAAGATTTAAGTATTGTACGAACTGTCTAGCGACCTTTCAAAAATGCAGAAATTGTAAAAGATACGATGTTTGTAATTTGTGTAAGCAATTTATCCTTTATAGGGAATAGACAGAATAAAATTACAAAATTCTGTTTGTAATATTGAACAACTTTCATAGAATATTTTTGTAAATACAAAAAAATATATATATTTTTTAAAAGGGCACCACCAATGGAATTTGTAAATACAAAAAGCTTTTTGTTATTTTTCTTGTAACTTAATTTTTTATTTACAAAGGATTTTCATATGAAAAATAACAATTTACAAACAAAATATTGTTAGAAATTGAATTTGAATTTTAACTAATATTTATAATTACTTAAAATTTTGTGATACTTTTTTCTGACATTTATTTATCAAAGAAATATTTATTTTAACTTCCAAAATGATTTACTGTCATTTGCCGATTTTTTCAGTTTCATTTATTTTTTTTTTGATTTGTTTGAAATTTAATAAAAATTTACCCACAAAACGGAAATTTGTGGTTTATTAGTTTTCGTTACAGTTATTACAAATTTAAAATTTTGTTTACTGTCTGTTGAAAAAAAAAAAATATTCAAAAAATTACAATTTGTTTTTATTCAATATAAATAATATAAAATTATTTCAAGTCAGAGCACAAAAACTTTATAAACACACACACATATGGTCATTTCCAAAAAATGTGTCTATAGACTGAGTGAGTATACATTTTAAAATTAAAAAACCTAACAAAAATACAATCATTAGCCAATGACCATATCTAATGATTAGCTAAGATAAATAAATAAACAAAATTCTGTATTGGAACTTGAATGCATTTGCAGCGAAAATAATTTTGAACAGCTTCGAAAAAATAAAAACATTTTCTTTAATATTCAAAACGTATAATCCAATTTATATATTTGAAATACTACTTATATAATATAGGTTTATTTACTACTTTGTGACGAATTAAAAAAAATTATTCTCCTCAATTCTCTTTAAGAAAAATATGCATTTTCATTCGTGATGTTGTGTGTAATTGGCTGCATGATAGCAACTGTAAGCGATACATACAAATGGCTTTTTTATTTTTTATGGCAAACTAACTTTAAGAAATGGATTTTATATTTGGTATTTGTTCTCATACCATCCTAATCTATGATAGACCACATTGATATATGACATACATACGTACATAAACTGACCAACTACTCCTGCTTTCTAAAGCATAATTCGGCACATTGAGAGAATTAATGCATGTTTTTCATATAATATTTATTATAAAGCTTTATTTATTAAAAGTTTCATACAATCAATGAAGAAGTTTTGTTTTAGTAATTTTAAGCAATTTTCGTTCGCTTAGTAAAAAAAGTTTCATAAGTTTACAAAAAAGGTTCATTATTTTTCGTTTAATATAAAACAACTTAATATGATTGATTCCTAATTTTTTTGTTAATAATTACATTTTTATTGTTTTTAAGATTTAAATCTAAAAATATCACTAATCTCATCTGCATCAATCGCCTTTTTGATTTTTATTGGGAAAGGTAACAAAAGCTTATCGCCTGAATTTAGTTTTCTTTACAGGTACAGTTTTTAGATAATTTACTTTGGATCGCCTTTTGACTAAAGATAGTTGGTCACGTTATAAATATTTTACATACATTTCGGTATGTTAAAACTTATCCACAAAAACCTATAAAAATCAATCGATCATTTAAAACTGAAAAAAAAGACCAAGGAAAAAAAACTTCATCCGTATTGATTGTGAAACTCCCACCAAAAGATTGGTTAGATTGGTTCATTGTATCGAAGTTGTACTGCAAACCAATCCATGGAAAGATTGATATGATTTGCTTTTAGAATTCATTAGTTTAGAACTTAGTATTGTTGTTATCTCAACTTTTTGTTTGCATTTTATTCGTTAATACATGGAGCCGAAGTTTTGATTTCGGCATCTGCTGAACATCCTGCAAATTTATTTGTTATAAAAAAATAAGAAAATCAGACAGCTCTTAACTAAGGACAGTAAAATTCAGGAAAATCGTTTGAAATCTTTTTCGAATACAATGCGTTCTCCTTAATTATCAAAACAAAAAAACAAAAAGTTGGTAAATGAGGGTAAATCATTTTGATTAAATGTAAAAAGGAGTAAAAATAAATAAATCTTTGAAAAACTGAACTAAAAATTTTTTATAAAACTGCAAGCAGTAAACTACACTCTAGTTAATTTCTAATAAAATTTACTCAACTTATAGTAGGAAGCTATACTCCTACTATAAACTGGGTAAATTTGCTCTATGTGCGTAAATGAAAAAAAGATACTTTATGCCTAAGTTGATAAACAAAAAATGAGTAAAAATGGTAAAAATTAAATGAAATTTTGATATAAAAGAGTAAATTTACCAAATTTTTGAGTAAATCTACACATAAATTCGTTTATTTTCCCACAAAAGTGCGTATATTTTCTACCACGATGTTTAAATTTCAACAGCCCAAAAAAATAATTTTTTTGTAATAAGAATAAATATATTTATTGTTTAGTAATTGTTTCAATCATAGAAAATGTTTTCAATTTTTTTTTTGTAATTTTGAATATAATTTTAATGGTGAGTCATACAAGTTTGTAATATATAAATATATTTATATACAATTTTGCATGGTTATATGGGCCAAAAAGTCCAAATTAGTTTTCTGGCTTATACTGGTGTTACCTAATCAACAGTTTGTAAGAATTTTATGGTGTTCATGTTTAACATATGTAAAATATTTACAAATATAAAAAAAACATTTAAATAAAAAAAATACTGGATTAGGGTTTGTATAATTAAAGCGATCAGTACATCAAAGATAACAAATATTGGTACTTATTTTAAAACACATACATTTTATATGCAATTTATGATTTGTCCTTAAAATTTTACAATAGAATATTATTTAAGTGCAACTGATGTACTTTAACATCTTTGTTTTAACAGCAAAACAAACTTTTCAAACTTCAATTAAATATTAATATTTATATTTATAATGGTAAAAAAGGACAATATGATACATATATGCTGGTAAGCAAAAAACGTATGGCATTTTTTATATATTTCATATACTGCATTTTGACGTTTGGATTGATATTTGACAAAACAAGAAAATTAATCAATATTTTTCCTAATGATTTAATTGATGGTAAATGTTATATTTAGTTTATATTTCACAAAGGCAAAGAATTTAAGAGTTTTTATAAATTGTTTTTACAGAATACGCTTACATTTAGACTTTATTGAAGAAATTCAATTTTTTAACCAAAAAAACTTATAAATAAAACATTTAATATTCCAAAAGCCTTGACTTTGTTTTCGCATTTTTTAATCAAATAAATGGGGTTCAAAATCACAACACGTTAAACCAATAAACTTCATAGTTCAAGTTGAAATAACTATCGCATATTGCAGAAATTCACTCGAGCTACATTTAATTGCAGACTCAAAGCGCAGAATTTGGCAGTACTGTGACTACAATCCACCGTTGCCACTTTTTAAAGTGGCTAAAGTGCAACTATTTTAACATTCCTGTTCAAGATATACATACACTTGCACAATAAATGATTTTATAGTTGGGCTTCGTAATTCTGAATAATTTTTACCCATAGAAGTTAAAAAATGTCCAACAAAACTTCTACTATTTAAGATAAAATTTACCCAGCCAGAAATTGCCGATGATAATAAAAAAATAAAGCACTGGCAGACACTGATTGTCAATGGTGCTCTGCCAACGTTAGCAAGAAGTGCATTGCCAGTACTTGATTTACAAAGTTTACAATCGTCTAAATAATAAAAGCACTGGCACAGCGTTGGTTTTGAATGCTTCCCCAACGTTGATAAAAAGTGCTTTGCCAGTACTTGAGTAATAGAATTTACATCGTTCTAAACTAGGCAAAGGCCTTGTTTAGAACGATGATCCAACGTTAGAAAAAAGTGCTTCGCCAGTACTCGATTAATAAAATTTACAATCGCTTATAAAATAAAAAATATAAAAACCACTGGCGAAGCACTTGTTTACAACACTTTCCCAATGCAAACAAAAGTTAGCCGATTAACAAAATTTACTATTATTTATGAAATGAAATATATATATATAAAATTGTATGATTTTGAAACGTTTTGAAAAATGATTTCAATATAAATTTGGCATTCATTGGGGTTGAAACCATTGCCAGTCAGCACTTAGTTTGATTTTTGACTTCAAGCTTACTTAAGTAAAAAATTCAAAAAAAAAAAAAAATACAACTTAAGTAAATTTTAGTAATTGTTGACCATATATAATAAGACATGTGGTTTGAAAATTCCTTACTTAAATAAAGTTTTAGTAAAAATTGTACTTAGTGTTGAAAATGAAACTGGATCTATAATTACAAAATCAGAAATAAATTTATTATGTTTAGTTTGTTTCATATAAATTTTAATTTTTAACTAGTAAAACAAAATTTCATGAAATACAAGAATTAAAAAAAATGTAATAATAATATACTGTTTTATTAATTTTTTATATAGCCGTTTTCCTCTGTCATTTAGAGTACCGTTATTTTTTATTTAAGGCACTAACAAAGCACAATATATTTTGTTCTGTCAATGCTTTGCCAACTCTTTAAAAAACAGTTGGCCAAGCCCAGCGCTGGGGCTGGCAAAGCACTTGTTTTATCATTGAAAAATCACTCTATTGATTGTTTTCCCATTACTTTGCCAACGCTGGCACCACCGGTAAAAGCACTGGGCCAACGTTTTGCCGTTAGTATTTTTCTACCTGGGTATTTTTGGATAATGCTTAAGATAATTTTATATAATTTTCAATAAATCTAGCTAGCTACCGTTGGAGACTTCGATCAGTTTTAAATTAAAATTTAATCTACTTAAGGAAACATTTGTTGCATTTTATATTGGTCTCTGATGTCTAGAGTATTTCAACCCGAAAACAATTCAACCTAGTTTCTAATTTTTCGTTTTAGGTTTTTCTAAATCGAAGAAACCAAAAAGGCGGATTTTTTTTATAAAAAATGTACACTCAGAATATTATGTAGTTAACTGTTTGTAGTTTAATAAAAAAGTTTTCCGTTCCATTTAAAAATAAAGGAAGATACATTTATTTTTCAAAGAAACATCTATATTAACTTTTTTATTCATTTATTCGAAATAATTTACTATCATTTACCGATTTTTTTCAGTTTCATTTATTTTTTTCATTTGTTTAAAATTTAATAAAAATTTACCCACAAAACGGAAACTTGTGGTTTATTTGTGTCCGTAACAGTTATTACAAATTTAAATTTTGTTTGCTGTCTGTTTCAAAAAAAAAATATTCAAAAAATTTCAATTTGTTTTTTTATTTAAATTGGTTGTATATATACAAAATTTTTCAATACAATTTACAAGAACTTCATAAACACACATACATATACAAATACATTCACACAAAAGAGTGTTTATATCTTCATATGCATACATACATTTTGTATTGTACGAGTATATTAAAAAAAAAAAACAAAAAATACAAAAACGGAAATAATTTCAAATAAATGAAAAAAACATTTATTTTTTAAGGATTTGTGGGTAAAATTTTGACATTTATTTTAACTGATTATATCAGTTGTTTCTTACGGATGTGTCAGTTGATTAATCAACATTTAAAAATAAATAACAAATGGCATTTAATTTAAATGAAAATTAAGTAGACCGGTTTTTAAATGAAATATCATTTCTTTTAAATGATATTTTCAGTTATTTTAACTTACAAACTTTTTTAAGTGTATATTTTTGTTTAATTTTTCTACATTAGGAATAGCGTTAAAAAACGAACAACGTAATCGTTTAGTTAAAGTAAAAATTTGAAATTGAAGTCAGTAGTAATAACTAAAGACTGATTAAGTTGTTAAAAATAGAACTTTTACCTTTTTTAACGATAGACCAATATTAAGGGGATACCCCTACTAATGCAGTGCATTATATTGGAATTAGGAAAATAGATTATGGAAAGGAGGAAAGAGAAATAGTGGGTAGGATTGTGAATAATTGACTCCCTCTTTGGTGTACGAATTTTTCCTGTAATGCGTTGTGCGATCCACTGGACAGTTGCCTATACACGGATGATAAGCGAGTATTCCGAATACAAAGCTTCGCCTTAGCGTTCAGTTCACTTAACACGGAAAAACATTTCGCATGGTAATATCGGTATAGAAGTGATACGAAACCCACATTCTGACGATACTGCAATGAGTCAATATAACACATTGGCTGAAACGGCCGTAGGATAACTCATAAAACAACATTTTTTATAACAAAATTCGACTTAAGTCATTAACATAGTCTTCTACAAGAGCGATAAAATCACTCCAACGCCTTTCTTATATTTCAATACATTTTTTATAGAAAGATTTATCTTTGGCCTCAAAATAGGCCTCTGTTTCGGCAATCACCTCTTCATTCGAACCAAGTCCCTCTCCTGCGAGCATTTTTTTGAGGCCTGCAAACAGGTAAATATCGCTGGGAGCCAAATCTGGTGAAACCAATTGAAAGTGTAATTCGTGCAACTTGTGACAATTTGAAATCAGCTTTCTCATGGAAAAATGTTCCTTGCAAAATAAAGCCAACACGTTCCTTCGATACCTTTAAGGTATCAGATATCTCCTGCAACTTCACATCACTACGGTATGCCAAAACGATTTTGTGAACTGTTTTGATGTTCTCCGGTATCAGCACCTCTTTTTTTTTTGGTTCAAGGTCCTGAAAAATTTACTTTTTTAAATGAATAACATAATTAATATAGACAGAAAAAGTAATTAGCCACAAGCAAAAGCGAATGCGTTTTGTAGTCAGCTACGATCTTCATCAACATATCAAATATATATTTTTTAACTAAAACCTATAAAGGAGAAAGCTGATAAAACTGACCCCACGTTAATTTATGGAGCTAAGATGAAATTATCTAATGAACTGCCTGTGTTTTCATTTCCCCACCAATCACATATGTTAAATCGCCTACCAGCTGATATTTGAAAGACATGTGTTTGTTTTCCTTTTCCTGTTGCTGTTAATACATGTAGAAATGTGAAACTGTTTGCCACATGTTTGGTTTCTAACCCATCTCGATCAACTGCAAACATTTTTTGTTCTAATTAATTTAATTAATAACGTTTCTGTGTATATAAATAAATATTATTTATTTATTTGCTTGGAAAAGAAAAATGCTTACCATCTCGAAACGAAAAAAAATAACCTTACTTATTTCTTACACTGTTTTAAGAAAGCCAGGACACTTGAATGCTTCTTTCGACACTTTAAGTACGTGCTTATTCCAAAGCACATCCTAATCAATTCTTATGCCGAGAGCATCAAGAGAATCCGATTCCTAGATATTGACACCATATTTAGAGATGGCATTTAAGAACCCACAACAAAAATATCTTATTAGCAAGACCCCACTTGTAGATAGCCAGTGTCATGCACAATCTGTCTTTGGCTAGAAGAAACCCAAAGTAAAATAAGAGGTAAATGTTGATATTACCAATAAATGATAGGGTTAAAAATTTTATCAACAAGATCATTAAAAAAGATTAAAGGTATCAACAAGATCATTGAAAAAGATTAAAGGTAACATTAAAAAATATTAAAAGTAACCTTGGGATACCACTGAATTAATCTGCTTCATGAAATCCCATTTATTACAACTTATATAATGTGATCCCTGAAAAAGCTCTTAATAAATAAATCGAGAGAAGTCATTACCGACACAAAAAACTTTCACAACAATGCGCTGTGCCACACACAACAGAAATATCCAGAGCAACTACATTACATATACACTTAAAAAATTTTGTAAGTTAAAATTACTGAAAATATCATTTAAAAGAAATGATATTTTATTAAAAAACCTGTCTACTTAATTTTCATTTAAATGAAGTGCCGTTTGTTATTTATTTTTAAATGTTGATTAATCAACTGACACATCCGTAAGAAACAAATGATATAATCAGTTAAAATAAATGTCAAAATTTTACCTACCAATTCTTAAAAAATAATTTTTTTTTTTTCATTTATTTGAAATTATTTCCGTTTTTTTTTTTTTTAATATACTTGTACAATACAAAATGTATATATGCATATGAAGCTATAAACACTTTTTGTATGAATGTGTTTGTATATATATGTGTGCTTATGAAGTTCTTGTGATTTGTATTGAAAAATTTTGTATAGATACAACCAATTTAAATAAAAAAAACAAATTGAAATTTTTTGAATATTTTTTTTTTTGAAACAGACAGCAAACAAAATTTAAATTTGTAATAACTGTTACGGACACAAATAAACCACAAGTTTCCGTTTTGTGGGTAAATTTTTATTAAATTTCAAACAAATGAAAAAAATAAATGAAACTGAAAAAAAAAATGGTAGATGATAGTACATTATTTAGAATAAATGTATAAATGTATGTTCCTTTATTTTTAAATGGAACGGAAAACTTTTTTATTAAACTACAAACAGTTAACTACATAATATTCTGAGTGTACTACTATGCAAAAAAACACACATTTCTTATTGAATTATGGAAAACACCAAAAGGCCTATTAATCGGTGTTTAGAAAACCTAAAACACATCCTGCGATATGGCTCTAATATTTCAGCTGTTATTTTGATATGTGCGTGTATTAAATTTTAAATAATGTTCATTGCAGTATTGGTTTCAAATTTTGTTTATGTTTTGTTATCGTGTAAGTATAATATACCAATATGTGTTAGTACTGTTTCCTGTTTCCATTTCAATTGTACACAGCTGTTGACAATTGTTGTTAAAGTTGTTATGGCTTTATATGCGATGCCTTGTGACATTTGATGCGACAGTAAAATTTTAATGATTTTTTTCATTACAAAAGAATTGATATTTGGTTTTTGATTTTTTGGGAATTTAAATGTATCCTTAACTGTAATTGTATTGATTGTTATTAAACAATAACT
Source organism: Eustalomyia histrio (assembly GCA_949748255.1). Classification (NCBI taxonomy): domain Eukaryota; kingdom Metazoa; phylum Arthropoda; class Insecta; order Diptera; family Anthomyiidae; genus Eustalomyia; species Eustalomyia histrio. The sequence continues at coordinate 99,263,265 of OX456525.1, forward strand.
TAATATCGGTTATTGAAACTCATTCATACTGGTATGGAATAGTAAAGGAAAGCTAGAAAATTTCGAAATTGTACTAATGCAATTATGCCACAAGTATTGCTTTGTATACAACAGTGACTAAATTATGAGTGTGTTATTTTTTTATAGAATTTTGTCATACATTTCAATTCAGCTGATTAATTAGTTTAAAAATGCCACAATGAAATATGTATTTCACTAAATCAATAAAACTTTCATTGAATCTATGAAACATTCATTGCCAAATCTTTTGGTTTCTTTCTTTCTTTCTTTCTTTTTTTGAACTTCCTACTTCCAGTGGTTTGGCCCGTTATGTTGAGTGAGTAAATCAGTTATTTATTTATATATAAGGATAAAATTGCTTTGCAGTTATTGAACACCAGAAGGCACTTTAAGAAATTTTAAGTATAAAAATTACTTTCTTCTTATAAAGGATACGTTGCACACTTTCAGAACTGTTCAACATGAAGATTTGGTGCATATAGAAAATTGGTGATTTTTCCGGTATCGAACCTAGGCATCCAGATTCATAATTCACATTCTTACCCAGCAAAACCATGGTATCGAGTACTTACCAGCCTATTTACTCGCTTAATTACTTTTGTTCGCGATGAGCCCAAAAGTAATGAGAGTTCATTTTCTTCTCGCTTACAAAAAACACAAAGTAATGGGGAGTCGTTACAACAAACAGCCAAAAAAAAAATGAGTACCCATTACTTTTGGGCTCATCGCAAACAAAAGTAATTAAGCAAGTAAATAGGCTGGTAAGTAGTCGATACCATGGTTTTGCTGAATATTTTAATTAAAAAAGATATATATTTTTTTTAAATATTTGCCTTTACCGGGATTTGAACTCATAAATTAGGAGTACTAGGCTAGCTCTCTTCCCAATAGCCCACAAACACTTATACATTTTAATGACTAATTTTGGATTTAAATAATTTTTTAGGAAACTAAATAAAGCAAAAAATTCGTTTCCAAATACCAACACAATTCGGTTAGTTCAACTGAAATCCTAATTTAATTGTATATTAGATCAGCATAACCGCATTTGTAGTTACCACTTTCGAATATCGACAATTTATTAATAAATTTGATAGATTGTACTTGTTTTCCAGTGCATTTACTAAATAAATGGTTGCTTCTACTGTACATAACTTCTAAACGAATTTTATTCATAAATTTGATTGGAAATACTAATAATTGGAGAATAGTTTTCTTTTTCAGTTCTTTTTTCTTTTTTTTTTAATTCCCAATGCCGTATTTTTCCTATAATAATTGATTATAGGTTTTCCCAAACAAACTAAAAATCTTACAAATAAATGTTAATGGTTTTGATCGAATTGCAAACAATCTTTTCTCTGGGTGTACACTTTTTTCACGTAGAAAAACTGTCAATCATAAAGACATTTTTCTTAAGAAAAAGTGTAATATGCAATCCCGGTGTATTAATTATTTAAATTGTTTTCTCTAAAAATTCGCTCTATAAGCATTATTTTGCCAAATTATGTTTAAATATTTGTATGATCTTCAGACAATTTTTTTTTTATTTATATTTTACAAAAATTAATTAGATTGAATACGCGATAATCATTGTATTAAAATCTATTCGAGTTTTAAGATGTATCCTAAATTACCCAGCAATTTGACTTTAAGTCTTTTAAACTTACCACACTTGAATGTAAAGTGCTATCAAGTTGACCAAAAAAATATCCAAACCTTTTTCGAATACAAATGTCACTTTTCTTAAAACGGATGCTGTTGCTTAACGAACATTTCACAAAGTTGATGTAGGCCCTGAAAACTTACAATTCATTCCTTTTCGTTTTCAACTGTACTGCCAGCAACATCTTCAAGTGGTAAATATGAAAAAAAGTTTAAGTCAAGATTTAATTCAACTTATTCATTATAAGTAAAAAGTTTTAAAGGATTTTTTTAATAAAATCTTCAAACATCCTTGGCTAAAGGTAATTTAAAATTTTCTTCTGAATTTTCTTTAAATTAATTAAAAATATTGTTCCTAGAATTTTCTAATATTGTACTTTCGCTAAAACTTCGTTTTTAAACTACTTGAATATCACAATTGTTAATATCAAAGTAAGTTTTAACCCAAAATTGTCACCTATCTTCGTATTCTAATACAAATAAAATTTTACAGATTGACAAAAATTGCGGATGTTAAAAGGGTCAAAATTAATGGTTGATATCCTGTCGAGTTATTTACGGAAAGGTTAGAAAATCCTGTAAAACTATTAACCTATCTAAATTCTACAAAATATGTTTATAAAATTCACCGAATATCATATTCCGTTATAAACTGTCATCAAGGTCTTGTTGCGCCTTTGAGGGTTAATTTTGCAGATTAAATTCTCAAATTGGAACGAGAAAGCAGAAAAGATTCTCCAATTTTGATTGATTTAAATAAACTCTACAATTATCAGAGAGTACGAATACTCGCAGAAAGAAGGAAGCAAAAGTACAGTTGATCTACTTTTCCAAATCAACGTTATTCCATTTACAGCATTAATTAAATCATCGTTGACACCGTTAAACACATATTAAAAAAAAATTAAAAGTAGTATTAAATTTAAAAGCATTTAAAAATTAACACGTTAGTGAAATTTACTTGGTTTAATAATTTATAACCAAAACTCCTTTTGAAAATTCTGTACAATCGTATTAAAAATATTTTCTACTCACTTAATTCGATAATTAAATTGTTAAAGATATCTACGTAAATTTATTTGAAATAGTGGTAAAAATTAAAAATAATTAAAAATACGCCCTTAAATTAATATTGCACTAGGAATTTGTTATAAATTGAACGGGGATTTCGTTGTAACGCGAGATGTTGTTTTAAATTTAATATAAATATTGCACAAGTTTTTCGTAATAAACAAAAAATATTTCTTTAAAAACAAAAAAAATAAATTATATATAAACTCTAGATTTTTGGAAAAATTGATAAAATACAAAATTGCTAAATATTAAAATAAAATATTAGAAACATCGTGGTTTAAATAGTGAAGTGTTACCACAGTGGTTTAGCCAAAACAAATTATGTCTCAACATTGTTTAAATTAAATATTAAAATAAAAATATTCCAATGAGTACACATTAAAATTTAAAACAAATTACAACAACAAAATTTTATTAAAAATATAAATAATATTGCAATACAAAGTTAAATAACCATTTGGGTTAAGCCAAACCACTGTGACAAAAAAAACAAAAAATGTGTAAAATGTGTTTTTGTTAAAAATAAGTAATTTACAAAAACAAAGGTCATGTTAAAACGGAATTAGCAAAGTCAACAATAACAAATAGAACGAGTACAAAATCAAATGGATAACACCCCTCCTACACCTAGCAGTTCAATGGAAGATCTTTCGGCGGCCTGCAAGTAAGTGGTACATTTTTTATTGTTGTTATTTTTTTAAGTATGAACATGCTAAAGTAAGAATATAAAATTATAAGAAAGAGCTTTTTAGTAAAAACAAGAAGAATAAAACAAAGTTAAAAAAAGAAAGAAAAGTAACTGTGACTTTTACTACAAAAAAATTTGTAAGACTTTTTAATAAAATTATAAGAATTTTGCGAGAAAATTATGAACAAATATTAAATTTAATCATTAGCATTTTCTTACTTAATTAAATAATTATTATTCTGTTTTTACATGATCCTAAAATTATTAGTTTGATGAATCAACTTGCTTTTGATAAATGTTCATACATATTATATTTTAAGTTGTTATTATAGGTTTTTTTTCGGATTAATTGTCCAAAATAGTCAAATTAAATTGTTTAATTTTTTTTTTTAATACAAAAAGCAAATCGATTTAACAAAAAAATAATTTATATTTTTTTTACACAAAAATCATTCTTTTTTTCTTCAATTGAATTAAAAGCTTTACGAACAAAAAACCACTTCACTATATAAACCAAATGAGTTAAAAAGAGACAACAATATGTTGTACTAATGTAAACAATCAGTTTCTATTCCATTAAATTTGTGCACTCTACGTAAAGAATCCTAAATATTAAATTTATATCGCGTTTGTGTTTTTCTTCACTATGCAAATAATTTTTGCAAAAGTTAATTCGTGTTAACATTAAAAATGTGCTGTACAAAAAATAACAAATTTACGTGCAATTTCACGACATCCTAGTTATAACTATCAAAATTAAATTATAAAATTTTCTTATTACCTTCGAATTTAGTAATAACAATATTAAAATTAAAATTTCAAACATTTTGGATATGAATTTACGTCGTGAATGTAAACCATTTCAAAAATCATATTTTGTAGAAAAAAACCAAAATTGTTATTTAAAAACCAATTAAATTTATTATAAGTATTATAATGTCTTACAAATGAATTTTAAACGTGAATAAAACATTATTATAATGTCGGAGTAAACATTTTGAGACTTTTCCTTTAGGGTTGATAAAAATTTGACAACGTGTTAGGGTCCTTCTTCGAAATTTTAGGGACAATGAAGGGCGAAGGTAGTGGAGGGTTGCGATCCCATAGGATATAACACCATTATCCTTCAAAAATTTCCACATTAAATACCCCGGTTGTACATTTCAATTACAGTTTTATTTTATTATTTCCATTTTCCATTTGGGGATTCCATAGTAGTTTACCAGTCCATTTTCATTTTTTAGCAACCACTTAACCAGGGACTCTGTAAAAAAAGAGGTAATGTGCGGTTTGTTCGATCGGGGTCAAGAACCTCCCCAACCACTGAAGCTAGCGGAAAGACGGGTCCCGCCGACCCTTGATCGTACAAACAGAGTTTAGGGTAGTGTTTTTATTTCCATTTATCTATAATGCGTGGCTAGGATTTCAGTTGCAGTTTTGAAAAGGTTTTTATATTATTGGGAAATGATTTCATACGGCCTTCTACTCGGTAGTGAATTTGAATGATGTCTTGTTATACCATCTCGTTTAATTTCTATTATTCACTCTTGTGCTCGTGTTCCCCTGGGTACGCATGACTGTGCACCCGATACACACCCACACGCGTTACACATTACAAAAAAAATGGCGCCCAACGTGGGGCACGATGGTATCGATGGTTTATGTGCCGTAAGGTGGATATTTTCGTCGAACGATCATGTCTCAATAGGGGAGTTTCTTCAGAACTTGTATCGTTTGATAAAAGCTCGGAAAGCTACTCCTGTGTAGCAGTAATTTCTGTTTGCACGAAAACTTTATTCAGTTAAATTTATTCAAATTATATCGGTTAATTAAATGTCGTTTTGTGATTTAACCTGTAGAATCGTAATAAATGTTAAACCTCCCAGGAATTCGACTACCTGTCGTATTTGATTACGGGTAGATTTCGACCGGAAGGCTATTTGACGTTCCTTTGCGGTTACTTGTTGACATTAGATGTTCTTCTAATTAAAACAGGGATTGTTGATTGTGGTTTTGATTGTAATATTTTGAACCAGATAGTTTTCCTGGAATTATTGAGATGTTGCTGTTTACGGCGAGTCCAATCCGTTTAACGATGCTGATTCATAAAGTACAATGAAAATTCAAAATCAATATGTTCACTTGAAATAGCCCGGTTTATTTTAATCAATATTTTTGTGGAGATTTTTTTTATTTATATTATAATTGAAAACTATGATACATATAAGCTAAGTTTTGTTGACTAAATGTCTTCATGTTAATATTTTATCAACCTTAGATAAGGAAAGTATATACGAAACATACATATTTTTATTTTTAATAAAATTTTCTTAAATTATTATTATTAAATTATTATTATTATTAATTGATTATTTTTAAATTCTTGCTTTTCGTTACCTAACAAGTTTAAAAGTTAGAACATTTCATTAAGATTTTATTGATTTATTCATATTTCTTAAACGTTTGGTCATACTTCTTAAACGTTTAGCTGCTAATTATTCAAATATATTAGAATTTTTCGTTGTATCTTTTGTTTTGGGAATCTAAATATTTTGAAAATCTATTATTTTGAAAACAAAATTTTATCATTTGATTAGTGGTTAGCAAAGTTTTTTCGGTTTCTAAGAAAGTATTTTTTTTTTTGTTTTTGGATTATTTGGAAAATTGAAATTTGTCGAGATGGCAGTGGTTCGTAGCACAGAAAATATACCTACGTTAATTGATCCTGTAACGGGTCTTATCTGCTCCATTTGTAACCAGGATATGTCTAATCTAAGCTATTGCTACACTACTAGCTGTAAGCATGTTTTCCATATAAAATGCATTTCTAGTTGGCTAGTGAATTCGCAAGAATGTCCAGTCTGTAGGTTATGCCATAAAAAAGATTTAGCGCCGGCTGCCACAAAGCCGACACATCAATCTAAAGTCACTAGTTTTCGCGGTAGGGGTCGTGGGTCCACAGTCAAGAAATCTAATAATCGGTCAAATACACTACGAAATGAAGCTAATATGTCACAAACTTCGCAGGCAGCTGCTGGTGACAATGCTAGTGCTCAGGAGCAACTATTGGATTTAAACAGCTCAGTTCCAGATCCAAACGCTTCTAGGGATGTTTATAATTCGACACAAAATACTACAAACCATTCAAATCGCGGAAGACGAACTAATCGAAATTTGAATAGAATGTCACAAGTTGTTGCAGCTACAGTGCACCGTGTGTTGTCACAGATGCAAGTTAGTCCATTAATAACTCCGCTACATCAGTCCCAGATGCAGATTCCATCACAAACTCAACAACTTCAACTTCATTCTCAACCACAAGTACCACAAGATCAAGTTCTAGATTCTGTATTATACCAGGAACAAAATGATCATCATAATCAGTCAGGTTCTTCTAGAATTCCAATTAGGTTGAATCCAGATAAAATAACAACTATAATCCAAAGTTGGAATGTTAAGTTTGACGGGTCGTTAAATGGTTTAAGATGTGAGGAATTTTTATATAGGGTAAAATGTTTAATTGAAGAAACTTTCAATGGGAATTTCGACGATAGCGTTGGAAAGAATTTACATGTGTTATTGACTGGAAAAGCAAAAACTTGGTATTGGAGATACCGTAAGACGGTGAATCAAATTGTTTGGGATAATTTTTGCCTACAAGTCAGAAAAGAGTTTAAAGATTTTAGAACTACGTTCGATATTCGGGAGGAATTACATAGTAGAAAACAAAAATCATCTGAGTCATTTGAATCATTTTATGATTCAATAAATGAAATTGTCGATCGGTTAGCTGTTCCTTTGGAAGATGGAGAATTTATTGAGATAGTTAGAAGAAACCTTAGGCCTGAAATTCGGCATGAATTACTGTACGTACAAATCAGGTCCATTGCTGAATTGAAAAAGCTCTGCGTGCAGCGAGAGAAATTACTCAACGAGGAGGTTTTTCGGCGCAACATTGGTAATCGTTATCCAGTAGGTCACCCACAACGTCGTGTTGCTGTAATTGAATCTCAGACAAATTATGAGGAAGATGATGAAGATAGTCTAGCCACTGAGATTGTAGATGGCGCAGAAGTTAATGCGATTAATGCCAGATCCGATAAACCAATAAAATGTTGGAATTGTGAGGAAGAGGGTCATTTTTGGGACATGTGCCTGAAAGAGCGACAAATATTTTGTTACGGTTGTGGCCTTAGGAATGTCTACAAGCCTCAATGTGTTAAATGCGCTAACAATCCACGAAATTCAAAAAACTATCAGAGTTCCTATTACAACAATCGAATAGTTCCGAAATAGATCTTCATGATGAATTTAGTAGATTAGAAGATAATAAAATTAATATTAAGGATAGTAAAAATATTGGAAATGAATTAGCAGAAGATAAGATACAAATTTTAAGAAGAAATAGAAATAAGGATAGTGGTAATAAAAAAGAATTTAATTATGAAAATAATAATATATTTAATATTCGTCCTTTACATGAACGATTGAAGAATTATATTAAATGTAGATATAAAATTTTTAATGATAGAATATTAGATAAGGAGTTAAGTAAGAAATATAATAGATCAACCAAACGCCTAAGAGATTTTTATAGGAGAATTAAAAATACTCAAAGCTTGGTAATCTTCTCTGTTATAGATTCTAGCGAAAATGATCGATTATATGCTGAGATTAAGGTTTTAGATAAGGTAGAACTAGGGTTACTAGATACCGGAGCGAATATAAGTTGCATAGGTAAGGATTTTGCACTACAAGATTTTTCGAAATATCCAGGTTATAAAAGAATTCGATCAAGAGTTCACACTGCAGATGGAAAGCCTCAATCAGTTATAGGGTTAATTGAAGTTGAAATATCGTATAGGAATTTGACAAATAAGCTTATATTATATATTATACCGACCTTGAGTCAACGCCTCATATTAGGTTTAGATTTTTGGCGATCATTTGGACTGCTTAAAAATATTGTCTCGGGTATTACTTTAGATACAAAATTAGAAGTTAATGCCATGTATTTAGAGGATTATCCATTATCTGGTGTCCAGAAACAAAAACTAGAGTTAGTAAAAACATTTTTTCCTAGTTTTGAAGCGCAAGGTCTAGGAAGAACGCTATTAATCAAACATAGCATTGATGTGGGAAACGCTAAGCCAGTAAAACAAAGATTTTATCCGGTATCACCTGCAGTCGAAAAGCTTATGTACACTGAAATAGATCGCATGCTTAGCTTAGGAGTAATTGAGGAAAGCACCAGCGCGTGGAGTTCGCCAATGAGGATGGTGATTAAACCAGGGAAAGTCAGGTTATGTTTGGACGCCCGGAAAATTAACGAAGTCACCACCAAAGACGCATATCCTTTACCCAATATAGAAGGTATTTTTGCGAGATTACCAAAAGCGAATATTATTAGTAAAATCGACTTGAAAGATGCATATTGGCAGATACCTCTAGATGAGGAATCTAAGCCAATAACAGCTTTTACAGTACCGGGAAGACCACTGTATCAGTTCACAGTGATGCCTTTTGGATTATGCACGGCTCCCCAAACCATGTGTCGCCTCATGGACTCCGTTATACCACCCGAATTGAAAAATTCAGTCTTCGGATATCTAGATGACGTTTGTGTGGTAACAGATACCTTTGAAAACCACATTTCTATTTTAATAAGACTCGCAGAGCAATTTAAAAAGGCAAACTTAACATTAAATATAAACAAGAGCAAATTTTGTGTTAAACGTGTCCCATATTTAGGCTATATCATAGGGGATGGTGGAATATCGACAGACCCAGCAAAGATAGAAGCTATTTTAAATTGGCCAATACCTAAAACATTAAAACAAGTAAGAGGATTTCTCGGATTAACCGGTTGGTACCGAAGATTTATTTCTAATTTCGCCGATGTTACGCATGCAATCACTGATGTACTTTCCAAAAAGAAAAAGTTTGAATGGACAGATTCGGCCAACGAAGCGTTTAGGAAAATCAAAACCTTGCTAACGAGCGCACCAGTGTTAAGGAATCCAAATTTTTCGAAAAAATTTTATTTACATTGTGATGCAAGTGATTTCGGAATAGGAGCAGTTCTTGTTCAATTGGGGGATGATGGCGAAGAAAATCCCATAGCGTTTATGTCAAAAAAATTAAATTCAGCCCAAAGAAATTACTCGGTAACTGAAAAAGAGTGTTTAGCGGCTATAGAAGCTATAGAAAGATTTCGATGCTATATAGAACTCCAAGAATTTGAAGTCATTACAGACCACAGTAGCTTAGTGTGGTTAATGAGACAGCAAAATCTGAAAGGTAGATTAGCACGGTGGGTGTTAAAACTTCAATCATATAACTTCACGATAAGTCACAGAAAGGGTAAGGAGAATATTGTGCCTGACGCACTCAGCCGAATGCACGAAGGTAATATCGCATCGGTAGAGCTAATAAGACCGGAAATTGATTTAGATTCTACACATTTTCTTGACGAAGATTATGTATCTTTAAAGGAAAAAATTGTTAAAAATGGAAGTTTGTATCCGGATATGAATGTTATAGATAATTACATTTACATTCAAACAAATTTTGTTACAGGTATTGAGAGCATTGATGAAAACGCATGGAAGTTATGGGTTCCGGAAAAACTACGGTCAGAAATTTTAAAACGAAGCCATGATTCAGTAGTAGCTGCGCATGGAGGTATTGGTAAAACCTTAGATTTAATACGAAGGCATTTCTTTTGGCCAAGATTACCAACAGATGTCACAGAATATGTAAAAAATTGCAGTGTTTGTAAGACAACTAAGGCTACCAACCAAAAACTCACTCCAGAAATGGGAAAGATGGCAACTTCGGTAAGGCCTTTTCAACGATTATATGTTGACTTGCTTGGACCTTATCCAAGGAGTAGGAAAGGTTTTATTGGATTGTTAATCGTACTGGATCACTTCTCCAAGTATCACTGGCTTTGTCCAATAAAAAAATTCACATCTTCTGTGATAACTGAATTTATAGAAAAACAAATATTTCATCACTACGGTGTACCAGAGATAATGATAAGCGACAATGGTAGTCAATTTAAAAGTAATGAATTTAACGCTTTTCTTACGAGTTATGGTGTGTACCACACATACACAGCCTTATATTCACCTCAAAGTAATGCGTCAGAAAGGGTCAATAGATCGGTAATTGCAGCCATCAGAGCATACTTGAAAAAAGATCATAGAGAATGGGATGAAAACATCTCGTCAATTAGTTGTGCACTACGCAATGCAATTCACAATTCTATTGGTTTGTCACCCTACCATGCTTTATATGGATTTAACATGGTAACCCATGCATCGTCGTATAAAATTTTGAAAGATATTCATTCCTTAGGTGAACCAGATATTAATCTCAAACGTGATGATAAATTATCTTTGCTACGAGATCAAGTTTCTGCGAATATTAAAAAGGCATATCAAACAATTGTTAAGCAGTACAATTTAAGAGCAAGACCAATAAGTTACAGAGTAGGTCAAGAGGTATTCCGAAGGAACTTTGCTCAGAGCAATGCTGAACAAAGGTTCAATGCGAAATTGAGTCCACTTTTTATCAGAGCTAGAGTAAAACAGAAGTTAGGAAATTGTTACTACGTACTGGAAGATATTGGTGGAAAAGGTTTAGGAACATACCACGGTAAGGACATTAAACCGTGATTGGTTTTCTGTCTAATCTGTTCGATACAATCTTCATCTTATCCAGTTTTGTAATATGCAATCCCGGTGTATTAATTATTTAAATTGTTTTCTCTAAAAATTCGCTCTATAAGCATTATTTTGCCAAATTATGTTTAAATATTTGTATGATCTTCAGACAATTTTTTTTTTGTTTATATTTTACAAAAATTAATTAGATTGAATACGCGATAATCATTGTATTAAAATCTATTCGAGTTTTAAGATGTATCCTAAATTACCCAGCAATTTGACTTTAAGTCTTTTAAACTTACCACACTTGAATGTAAAGTGCTATCAAGTTGACCAAAAAAATATCAAAACCTTTTTCGAATACAAATGTCACTTTTCTTAAAACGGATGCTGTTGCTTAACGAACATTTCACAAAGTTGATGTAGGCCCTGAAAACTTACAATTCATTCCTTTTCGTTTTCAACTGTACTGCCAGCAACATCTTCTAGTGGTAAATATGAAAAAAAGTTTAAGTCAAGATTTAATTCAACTTATTCATTATAAGTAAAAAGTTTTAAAGGATTTTTTTAATAAAATCTTCAAACATCCTTGGCTAAAGGTAATTTAAAATTTTCTTCTGAATTTTCTTTAAATTAATTAAAAATATTGTTCCTAGAATTTTCTAATATTGTACTTTCGCTAAAACTTCGTTTTTAAACTACTTGAATATCACAATTGTTAATATCAAAGTAAGTTTTAACCCAAAATTGTCACCTATCTTCGTATTCTAATACAAATAAAATTTTACAGATTGACAAAAATTGCGGATGTTAAAAGGGTCAAAATTAATGGTTGATATCCTGTCGAGTTATTTACGGAAAGGTTAGAAAATCCTGTAAAACTATTAACCTATCTAAATTCTACAAAATATGTTTATAAAATTCACCGAATATCATATTCCGTTATAAACTGTCATCAAGGCCTTGTTGCGCCTTTGAGGGTTAATTTTGCAGATTAAATTCTCAAATTGGAACGAGAAAGCAGAAAAGATTCTCCAATTTTGATTGATTTAAATAAACTCTACAATTATCAGAGAGTACGAATACTCGCAGAAAGAAGGAAGCAAAAGTACAGTTGATCTACTTTTCCAAATCAACGTTATTCCATTTACAGCATTAATTAAATCATTGTTGACACCGTTAAACACATATTAAAAAAAAATTAAAAGTAGTATTAAATTTAAAAGCATTTAAAAATTAACACGTTAGTGAAATTTACTTGGTTTAATAATTTATAACCAAGAAAGTGATCAAAATTGTAAACGTGTACTATCTGTATGTCCAAAACTCCTTTTGAAAATTCTGTACAATCGTATTAAAAATATTTTTTACTCACTTAATTCGATAATTAAATTGTTAAAGATATCTACGTAAATTTATTTGAAATAGTGGTAAAAATTAAAAATAATTAAAAATACGCCCTTAAATTAATATTGCACTAGGAATTTGTTATAAATTGAACGGGGATTTCGTTGTAACGCGAGATGTTTTAAATTTAATATAAATATTGCACAAGTTTTTCGTAATAAACAAAAAATATTTCTTTAAAAACAAAAAAAATAAATTATATATAAACTCTAGATTTTTGGAAAAATTGATAAAATACAAAATTGCTAAATATTAAAATAAAATATTAGAAACATCGTGGTTTAAATAGTGAAGTGTTACCACAGTGGTTTAGCCAAAACAAATTATGTCTCAACATTGTTTAAATTAAATATTAAAATAAAAATATTCCAATGAGTACACATTAAAATTTAAAACAAATTACAACAACAAAATTTTATTAAAAATATAAATAATATTGCAATACAAAGTTAAATAACCATTTGGGTTAAGCCAAACCACTGTGAAAAAAAACAAAAAATGTGTAAAATGTGTTTTTGTTAAAAATAAGTAATTTACAAAAACAAAGGTCATGTTAAAACGGAATTAGCAAAGTCAACAATAACAAATAGAACGAGTACAAAATCAAATGGATAACACCCCTCCTACACCTCGCAGTTCAATGGAAGATCTTTCGGCGGCCTGCAAGTAAGTGGTACATTTTTTATTGTTGTTGTTTTTTTAAGTATGAACATGCTAAAGTAAGAATATAAAATTATAAGAAAGAGCTTTTTAGTAAAAACAAGAAGAATAAAACAAAGTTAAAAAAAGAAAGAAAAGTAACTGTGACTTTTACTACAAAAAAATTTGTAAGACTTTTTAATAAAATTATAAGAATTTTGCGAGAAAATTATGAACAAATATTAAACTTAATCATTAGCATTTTCTTACTTAATTAAATAATTATTATTCTGTTTTTACATGATCCTAAAATTATTAGTTTGATGAATCAACTTGCTTTTGATAAATTTTCATACATATTATATTTTAAGTTGTTATTATAGGTTTTTTTTCGGATTAATTGTCCAAAATAGTCAAATTAAATTGTTTAATTTTTTTTTTAATACAAAAAGCAAATCGATTTAACAAAAAAATAATTTATATTTTTTTTACACAAAAATCATTCTTTTTTTCTTCAATTGAATTAAAAGCTTTACGAACAAAAAACCACTTCACTATATAAACCAAATGAGTTAAAAAGAGACAACAATATGTTGTACTAATGTAAACAATCAGTTTCTATTCCATTAAATTTGTGCACTCTACGTAAAGAATCCTAAATATTAAATTTATATCGCGTTTGTGTTTTTCTTCACTATGCAAATAATTTTTGCAAAAGTTAATTCGTGTTAACATTAAAAATGTGCTGTACAAAAAATAACAAATTTACGTGCAATTTCACGACATCCTAGTTATAACTATCAAAATTAAATTATAAAATTTTCTTATTACCTTCGAATTTAGTAATAACAATATTAAAATTAAAATTTCAAACATTTTGGATATGAATTTACGTCGTGAATGTAAACCATTTCAAAAATCATATTTTGTAGAAAAAAACCAAAATTGTTATTTAAAAACCAATTAAATTTATTATAAGTATTATAATGTCTTACAAATGAATTTTAAACGTGAATAAAACATTATTATAATGTCGGAGTAAACATTTTGAGACTTTTCCTTTAGGGTTGATAAAAATTTGACAACGTGTTAGGGTCCTTCTTCGAAATTTTAGGGACAATGAAGGGCGAAGGTAGTGGAGGGTTGCGATCCCATAGGATATAACACCATTATCCTTCAAAAATTTCCACATTAAATACCCCGGTTGTACATTTCAATTACAGTTTTATTTTATTATTTCCATTTTCCATTTGGGGATTCCATAGTAGTTTACCAGTCCATTTTCATTTTTTAGCAACCACTTAACCAGGGACTCTGTAAAAAAAGAGGTAATGTGCGGTTTGTTCGATCGGGGTCAAGAACCTCCCCAACCACTGAAGCTAGCGGAAAGACGGGTCCCGCCGACCCTTGATCGTACAAACAGAGTTTAGGGTAGTGTTTTTATTTCCATTTATCTATAATGCGTGGCTAGGATTTCAGTTGCAGTTTTGAAAAGGTTTTTATATTATTGGGAAATGATTTCATACGGCCTTCTACTCGGTAGTGAATTTGAATGATGTCTTGTTATACCATCTCGTTTAATTTCTATTATTCACTCTTGTGCTCGTGTTCCCCTGGGTACGCATGACTGTGCACCCGATACACACCCACACGCGTTACACATTACAAAAGTGCTCTAGATTCTAAGGATTTCTTCCAGTAGAAAAATTCTTATATTCTGAAGATATTTTGGATAAATTCATTCATATAAAAATTCTCAGATTTTCTTTGATTTTTCATATAAATAATGCCTGAGATCCTGAGAACGTTTTCCTGTTGAAAAACACTCAAATTATGTTACTTTTGTATAAGAAAAGATTCTATTCCGTTGAATTTTCCAGTTAGGAACCATAAGTTTTTGAATACTTTTCCTATAAAACACCTCAGATTCAGATCTAGTTTTACTTTGTTTTCAGGAATTTTTCCTACAAACTACTTATGTACATATTCCGAAGACTCTTTTATTTTAGTAAATTAGATTTATTTAATAGGGAAAGTACTTTGAAACTAAGTTTTTTTAAGAATAAAATGTTTTTCTCAATGTGGTTGTTTTCAGCGGGTAAAAAACACCTCAAGAAATTAATGCTTTTCTATAAGTTTTAATTATTTGTTGCAATTTACACTTTTCATTATATGACACTGGTTTTCTTTTCTGACAAATTTCTTTCTTTAAAAAAAAAATATTTTTAAAATGATTTTGTTTTATATTAATACATCTAAAATATAGGTTCGTATATTTAGTATAGCTTATTTAATATATAAAATTTAAATTTAAACAATATTATTATTAACCTTTGATATACGTACTTTTAGACATATTTTTCTAATATTTTTAAACACAATGTTGTTTGATTTTACACATGTGCCTAATTTTGCCCAAATTATAGTAGGTTATTAAATAGAGTATGTTTCAAAAAAAAATATTTTTTAAAGATTATGTCTATCAAATGTTGGCCGTTGCTACGTCGCAGATGGTCCAACCTTTGAGTCCAATTTTCGATGATTGGCGAATGACACGCGTGATGCTTTCCTCCAAGGCCTGAATTGAAGCGGGTTTGTCCGCATAAACTTTAGATTTTACATATCCCCACAGAAAAAAGTCTATTGATGTGATATCACACGATCTTGGTGGCCAATCAACCGGCCCAAAACATGAAATTATGTGCTCACCGAAATGTTCTCTCAATAAATCCATTGATTGATGCGATGGGTGGGAAGTGGCACCGTCTTGTTGAAACTAAATGTCGCCGAGATCACGAGCTTCAATTTCACGCATCAAATAGTCGGTTATCATGGCACGATAACGGTCGCCATTGACGGTTACGTTCGCACCGGTCTTCGTGTACACTCTCAGCTACGGCCGCTATATTTTCTACACAGCGTGCTGGACGTGGTCTATTCGGTCGAATATTATCTAATAATGAATGCTGGTTCTCAAAATGGGTGATGGTGTTGCGGATAGTACGCTCAGTAGGCCGGTTATGTTGACCATAAGTTGAGCGAAGTGCACGAAACACATTCCTCACAGAACGTGAATTTTCGTAAAAATTTCAACGATTTGTAAATGTTGTTCAGGCGTTAGTCTTTCCATTATGAAATGCCAAACAATACTAAACAAAAATAACATGACAGTATGACACGACTCACACGTGATCTGTCAAAAAAGGCTATTGAAAAAAGTATCTCTACTTGGATCACCCTATACTATTTCTACAATTTATTATCAACTCATTTACTACGCATCGAAAATTTTATTGTTGACCTTCTTTTTGCAGAAAACTATAAATTGAGATATAATTAAGAGAAAATTTACAAGCTTGTAGAGCATCTGTTTTAATTATATTTTAAGTGTTACAAAATTTCAAATGCCATTACTTCATTAGACAGCGAAAGGGTACATATGCCTTAGTTAAGGAAAATTTTCTAAATTTGTATTACTGACATCAAAAGTATGTTTGTTTGGTTAATAATAAAATAACTTAATTACTTGTGGACATAACAAAAAATTTTATGTAGCAAACGTACTAAAAGATATGTTTAATTAAGAAAAGTATTTTGTATTTTTTTTTATGTTTTTGAAATAAAGTTTTTCCACCGTGTATTATACGTGATATTGTTTTGAGTAGCAAACGTAATATAGCTCATACGTACATTAGATCCACACCAAAAATACGGGTATAAATAAGCGATTTGAAAACCACTGGATCGACTGAGATAAGGTTTTTGGCTAATTGTTGTGTAGTCAACCTATTTTACTTCAAGCTTAGAACCATCATGCGAGCTTATAAATGCTTTAATTATAGTCCGATTTCAATGATTTAGACCTCCTGCAATCTGTTTGCTGAATTAAATAAAAACCGGCGAATAGTTATATATAAAATTTTAATTTGTTATTAGTGATTCACTTTTAGAGATTCAGGCTTTGGGTGTGCGTGCACACCATTTGAAGTCCGATCGTAGCATATAGCATACAATTGTTTTTGTTTAGCAACAGCTATTTACATTTGGCACGTTGATAATTTTTGACTCCGATACGAAATTCTAATAACGACTTTTTCTCCGGAAGTTCATTTAAAACAGTTTGTAAGAAAATGGAAGCTTGATTGAATGCTAATACAATAGAAAAGAGCTATATATTAGTCCGAATAAGACAAAGCTTGTGTTTTGTACGCGTAGGACCTAACAAATGATGCTATTCATCTGTTGTTAAAGGGGGTTACTTTCCAGTTACTCTACGGAGGTTAAATATCTAGGAGCGGCTTTAGATAAATTGATGTGGGCAGTGCCTGTTGAACAAATATATCTCAAGAGTTGTGGGTTTTCAGTCAATGCGGTAAAGCTTATAGGAAGTCCTCGTTTTAAAAGAAACTCGATTGCCACAATTAATCTGTTTTCTCTTTTTAAGATGCTATCTGACAATTAATCACTCGGTAATCACCAACAATATCACCCAACTTATAAAACTTAATTTTCTTATTCTAATTAAAAATTTATACTTTAAACCAAAATGTTTGTGATTTATATAAACCTTAAGAGACTTAAAAAATATATTTATTTATATACTTATACATAGGAGTTGTTTCAAAACACATAAAAGTTTGAATTCACAATATCCAAGTTTCAGAAAAATTCGTTTTAGTTTAGAGGTGGTAGAAAAAGTTAACTTTTAAGAATTAGGAATTTCTCGTAAAAGTAGGATTGAATTTAATTTATTTTTTTAAACTATAGGCTATAGTTTAACAAAATCTGTATAAAAAAATATTAGATCCAAATTAAAAAAAATTCTGTAACTTTTAAATGGATTGCATTTTTTTTTAATTTATACATAAAAATAAATATTTCAATCAAAATATTAAAATTTTCTAAAAAGATATCTCTCTGAAGAAAAAGAGTTTGTGAAAAAGACACTAAATTTAATATTTTTTTTTACTTTTTTGAAAATTACAAATTTTTTAGATGAAAATCGGAAGTCAAAGATCTGTTTTGATTTGGCTGAATCTAACCAACAATATTATTTTATATATATATTGACAACTTATCTATCCCTGATATACATGAAATTCTTCCAAAGCACGAATTCGATTCACCCTAATATGCAAATTAGAAATGTATATTATATACATAAGTATATGGTATACATATGTACTTGTCACAAAACATATTATTATCGGACACATTGGTTTAAAATATCCATTGCCGGAAACAAAACTGAATTTTTTACGGTTTATTGATTGCCCGAAAGGTTGTTACTATTGCACGTAATACGCTTCCGCATATTTGTGTCACTTCGGATATTCCGGTCGGAAGCCTTTTAACAGATGGCAAGCTTAAATTTGTTTAAATAATAGCTTCCCAGGTTAAAATTTCCGACGGTAGAAAAAAACAGTACTGGGATAGCACTGTATTTTTTATTTTGCCAGTACTATTCAAAGGTAACTGTACCAATCCTGTTTTCTGCAAATTTATGACCGTTTATTAAATTTGTTTAAATTAACAACTTTGTTTAATTTCATATATTTTAAACAAATGTTTGTGCAAAAAACACTTCCAGCTACTATTTCGTTATGAAATTGTGTAAGAATACAATATTTTTATCAATAATTGCAAATGAAAACATAGCCTTATATTTTAATACTTCAATAGAATTTCCAAGAGCGTCCTTTCTTCTCTATACAGCGGATATATCAAGGGAATTTTATTTTATAAATGTATTTTAAATATAGGTTCGAATTTTACTAAGTATCGGATTATAAAATTGACTTATGGCTAGTACTGTAAAGGTTAAAAATCCAACACATTACCAGTAACATACACGTACTACCGTCTCCAACACCGTGTTCTTTATATTTTTCTACCTGGGTTATGTAATTTATTGTTCTACTAGGAATTTAAACAATTTATTTGCAGTAATGTATATAGGATGTATGACAGATGCACGTGGGCGTAAATGAATAATTACAAACCCATTGATAACAGCATTTTTTCATTTATGCATTTTAAAACATTATGTGTACTGTGAAATATTTTTTTAAAATAAAATATTAACAGTTTCAGATATCCATGTATTCTTGTGCTTTCCATTCAACATTACCCAACCCAAACCGCAGCAGCCGCTGTGTAGGCATCCACAAGATCTATCCGCAGATTCATTCTTTTAATTAGGCATCCACTAAGATCGCTTTTTAAAAAATGTTTACGTGGGATACTTAGGAAACTAAGGGATGTAGATTCTTCCTCCAGCGTAGGCACTCAATAATAAGTGATTTTTGAAAATTCTTTGGGGAGGGACAAAATTATAAAAAATCTCCCGTAAGTATCCAGCCCAAAGACCATCGGCTAGAAATCTGCATTTTAAAATATGTTTTCCCTGGGGAGGGATCCATTTTGGAATATCCAATTAAAATGGTCCAAATATAGGCTTAATGGTGTATGGACGAAAAGTGCCCATCAGGAATCTGAAACATATTTATTTAAACATACACATAGAAAACAGATTCATTGTGGTAACCGAATTTGTTGCCAACCGAATTTTGGTAGTTACATGTACTATCACATTATTCGGTCGCAGATCTTATTAATTTTTATTGTGAGTGCAAACATTTCAGTTGTACCTACTGAATTAGGATACATTAATTTGGTAAACCAGTCCGAATTTAAATTTTCGGTAGATACAAACGAATTTTTTTATGAATCCCTACCGAATTAAATACAATCAAATATTTTTTATTTGTTATTTATTATTTAAAAAATTCTGGTACATATTTAAAAAAAAATTTTATTAAATAAATTCATACACATGTTTTTCGTATATACATATATCTTATCATTTATTGAAGTGCCCAGAATTTGTGTATTTCTTGCATTTAATTTTGCATTTTAATTTAACTGCAGCCTTATGTTTTATGCGTTTTATCTGTATTTCATCAAAATCTGTTAACACAAATTAAATATTTTCCTTTTTTAAACATTTGTTTTATGTAAAAACATTTTTTATAGAAATATTTTTTCATATTCAATATACCGGTTACAATTTCCACAATGTGTTTTATTTATGTTTTTTTTTGTCAGTTGTAGGCACCAATGTCGTATCAAGAATTTTATTTTGGGTGTCATAACCGCGTCTCTAGTAAGATCCTTATAATGTATTATTAATTTTGGTTAATGTGACTAACATTCAATATTAAATTGCTAGTAAAGTAGTAATAAAACAAAATTTTTGCAATTTTATAATCAAAGTCAATATTTAATTGCAAAAGCTAGCATTATTAAATTGGTTCCTATAAATAAAAATATTAACAGTTGGAATGGCAACCCCTTTTAATTTGTGCTTCTAAAATCGAAAGAAGTTCCCAAGGCTAGTTCTATAAATAGATGAAAAAAACTCATTTGTACGAGTTATCATTCACTAACTGTGAAAAAGGAATTTCGCATAGTCATTTTAATTAGAGTCTGTGATAATAAACCTGTTCAAAACTATAAGTCGTTTGTGATTTGTATGATTCATAAGGAGGCTGACGATGACCTGGTCGCTCAGGTCGAAAGCGTGCACTCCCTCTAGCGCTGATCCTCTCATTTTTTTCCATTTAAAAATTACTGTTTACGTACTATTCGTTAGTAACATTTAATTATGAGCTTAAACCTGGTAAATTTTATATTTATATATATATATATATATATATATATATATATATATATATGCATTGCCCATACTTTGAAGACATCTGTATATACAGCCAAAAAAGTCCCTATAAAATGCGCTGTGTCCAGTAAAATGTCTTCAGAGTAAACACTAGAATAACGAAAAGTTTAAGGACAGTCCCCAAAGTAACAAAATGTCTTCATAGTAACTTGTGGAACGAAAACCTGTCCCCGCAACATGTGCTGTGCACATATATATATATATATATATATATATATATATATATATATATATGTGCACAGCGCATGTTGCGGGGACGGGTTTTCGTTCCACAAGTTACTATGAAGACATTTTGGTACTTTGGTGACCGTCCTCAAACTTTTAGTTATTCTACTGTTTACACTGAAGACATTTTACTGGATACGGCGCATATTATAGGGACTTTTTTGGCTGTATATACAGATGTCTTCAAAGTATGCGAAATGAATATATATATATATATATATAGAATAACGAAAAGTTTAAGGACAGTCCCCAAAGTAACAAAATGTCTTCATAGTAACTTGTGGAACGAAAACCGGTCCCCGCAACATGCGCTATATATATATATATATATATATATGTGCACAGAGCATGTTGCGGGGACGGGTTTTCGTTCCACAAGTTACTATGAAGACATTTTGTTACTTTGGGGACCGTCCTCAAACTTTTAATTAATATACTGTATAGACTAAAGACATTTTACTGGATACAGCGCATATTATAGAGACTTTTTTGGCTGTATATACAGATGTCTTCAAAGTATATGTAATGCATATATATATATATATATATATATATATATATATATATATATATTCATTGCCCATACTTTGAAGACATCTGTATATACAGCCAAAAAAAAGTCCCTATAATATGCGCTGTATCCAATAAAATGTCTTCAGTGTAAACAGTAGAATAAAGAAAAGTTTAAGGACAGTCCCCAAAGTAACAAAATGTCTTCATAGTAACTTGTGGAACGAAAACCCGTCCCCGCAACATGCGCTATGCATATATATATATATATGCATTTCACATACTTTGAAGACATCTGTATATACAGCCAAAAAAAGTCCCTATAATATGCGCTGTATCCAGTAAAATATCTTCAGTGTAAACAGTAGAATAACGAAAAGTTTAAGGACAGTCTTCAAAGTAACAAAATGTCTTCATAGTAACTTGTGGAACGAAAAACCGTTTGTTACTTTGAAGACTGTCCTTAAACTTTTCGTTATTCTACTGTTTACAGTGAAGACATTTTACTGGATACTGTGAATATTATAGGGACTTTTTTGGCTGTATATACTGTGAAGATATCTGTATATACAGCCGAAAAATTCCCTATAATATGCGCTGTATTCAGTAAAATGTATTCAGTGTAAACAGTAGAATAACGAAAAGTTTAAAGACAGTCTTCAAAGTAACAAAATGTCTTCATAGTAACTTGTGGAATAAAAAACCGTCCCCGCAACATGCGCCGTGCACATATATATATATATATATATATATATATATGAAAAACCATCCCCGCAACATGCGCCGTGCACATATATATATATATATATATATATATATATATATATATATATATATACAGAAATTACATACAGAAAAAAAAATTGTCTTAAGCAAATGTTTTGAAGTTCTGGCGATATTTTAATTTTAGTAATTTTTGAATTTTTCGATTCTTGTAATTTTTTGAGATTTTTTACTTTTATCGAGTTTTTTAATTTTGGGTTATTTTTTTTAATTTTCGGAATTTTTAAATTCTGGCGATTTTGCTTCATTTTGCCTATTTTTCTATACCAAGGGCTCTAAGCTGAGTACTGCACGGAGACTGCCGGATTACTGTAGTGTTTTCAAGCTGAAATTCTGACCATTAGGGAGGTAGCGAAGTGGCTGAGGTATATTGTCCTCACAACAGTGAGTGCTATTAGATATCTAGATTCTGTCTTTCTGGATTCGACATCAGCCCTGGACTGTCGCAGATCTCTTAACGAGATGGCTCAGCAGTTCAGTATCCATGTTATTTGGGTGCCGGACCACAGGGACATACCTGGGATCTGTAGGGCAGACAAGCTTGCAAGACTGGGGACTACCTTACACATTTCGCACGAATTCGAATTTGTGGGCATGCCTCTAGCCACTTGCAAGTTTCGGCTGCGGGAGAGTGCTTATGAGTAAGCAAGAGATAGGTGGGCCTCTGTTCGTGGTTATATTCGTTCCAGACAGATGTGGCCCAGTCTGGAAAGGAAGCGCACGCACAGGATGCTGTCACTGTCAAAGCCCGTTAAATCCCTTCTTGTGTCCGTCATGACGGGACACTGTCTGATTGGAAAGCACGCAGTTAGGTTGAGAGTTGCTGCTAGTTACTTTTGTAGAAGCTGTGGTGACGAAGAGGAGAAGGAGTCTGTGGAGCACCTTCTCTGCACCTGCCTGCCCTGGCTCGCAGGAGGGGACTGTATTTGGGCTCATGTTTCTTTGAGTACCTGGGTGATTTGGCTTATACCGATATCGGCCGACTTAGGGGCTTTTTGAGACAATCGGAATGTTCGACGGGGGAAGCTAGTGATATGATTTTACTAGCTTTCGTGGTATCACAAGGGACTTTATAGTCTAAGTGAGTCTGATTGGCAGGCTACCGCATCTACCTAACCTAACCTAACTTCAGTGTTTGTTTTTTTTTTTAATATTTTTGGCAAGTTGTGTAAATTTTTGCTAATTTTTAAATTTATTTTATCAAGTTTTATCAACTTTGCACATTTGTTTGAAATTTATCGGCATGTTCTCGTTTAGAAAGTTTTTTTCTTAAATTTTTGGTGAGTTACTTAAAATTTTAGCAGATTTTTTAAATCTCAGCGTTTTTTTTTAATTTAAACACATTTATTTTTCAAACAAATATCTCTTTCAACTTTTTTCTACATTTATTCGAAATAATTTACTAGCATTTACTGATATTTTTCAGTTTCATTTATTTTTTTTAATTTGTTTGAAATATAATAAATATTTAGCCACAAAACGGAAATTTGTGGTTTATTTGTGTCCGTTACAGTTTTTTTCAAATTTAAATCTTGTTTGCTGTCTGTTTCAAAAAACAGTAAAAAAATTTCAATTTGTTTTTTATACAAATTGGTTGCTTCTATACAAAATTATTTCAATTCATATTACAAGAACTTCAAAAACACACATACAAACAGAAATACCTTCACACAAAAAGTGTCTATAGCCATGCATACATACATTTTGTAGATTAAAAAATACAAAAACAGAAACAAATTCAAATAAATTATAAAATCATTTTTTTAAGGAATTGGTAGGTAAAATTTTAACATTTATTTTTACTGATTAATCATTTGTTTCTTACGGATGTGTCAGTTGTTTAAGCAATATTTAAAAATAAAAAAACAAAAGCCGTTTGGTTTAAATGAAATTTAAATTTAAGATTTAAATTTTAAATGAAATATCATATCTTGTAAATGGCATTTTCTGTTAATTTAACTTACAAACTATTTTAAGTGAAGAAATTTTTAACATTTTTATTGGTTTAAATTCATCTTTCATATAAAATTTTTATTTACATTTTCTTCTAATTTCAAATCAGAAATATATGGTCACTCTAATTATATTTAAAAAAATATTTCATTATAGTCTGCTAAAAGGTTATCTCATATTAAATGGTAATTTAATTTAGGTATGTTGAAATAAACTGAATCATACAATTTTCTTTATTAAAAAGTAAGAACATATATTATAAGGAAAGGCACTTTATTAGCCGCAGGGGAGCCAATAACTGTACTACAATTATATATAAATATTTTTTTAAGTTTTATGTCTTAGTATCCGCTTTATATAGTTTTCTTGACTATCTTCAGAGAAACTCTTGTAAATTTATAAATTAAACAAGAATTCTTTTTATTTTATTCCCATAACTTTAAGCAAATTAGTCTACAGATGATATTTTTTCAACACTTTTAAATAAGTCATTTGTGATTTTCTTTAAAGTTTTTATGTTGATAAGACATGGAATTTTGTAATTATACACTCACATAAATCCCTAGATATTTATAACTGTCAAAGCTTTTATAATAACTAAAATATTGTATAAATTACCGACCAGAATAAATGTTCTTAGATTTATGTCTATGTGGAAAAAACATAAAATGTTGTATGTGCAAAACTCCAAAAGTGTTAGAAAATCAATTATGATTAAAGCAACGAATTTTTGTTTTTATTGCAAACTAACTCAAATTTACACAACTTGTAGTAGACGATATAATTAAATATGATAAGATAATACGCCCCACAAAATAGCTAAAGATCTGTGGTATAAAAACAAAAAGAAAAATCACAAACAATGCTAAGGATTGTTTATCCCGAAAATACTACAGTCTAGTAATTTCGTTTTTTTTTCTGTTAGTTTTCATTATTAAATTATCAACAGGAACATTAATTATTAACTGGAAACACTCCTGTAATATAAGTTGAGACAAACATCAAAAAGTCTATTCATTAATTCTTAATGTATTTAGACTAATGTGGTAATATGAGGTTTTCGAAGAAACTTTATCTTACTGTAGATTTTATTTTAAATTTATGAATTTTCGGCAAGCTTCCAAACAAAATAGAAATAAAAAGTATACCATTTTTTACCAGTGTACAGTGGAGCAGAATAAGATTATAAAGGAAATTTTTCAGCTATTTCTTACTAGAAAATTTCACACAGTTAAAGCAATCACACAGACCCACTGGAAGTTGAACCATTGGAATCTAACAGAGGGCAGCTCGACCACGTCAATAAACGTGTCTTTTTATAATCTGCTAGTAAAGTTCTACAGTGAACCTGACTACAAAATTAGGTTATGTCTTAAATTAAAATTTTTTGTCATCATCAAATTTAATCAAGGTTAATTTTTCAGGAAGTTTCTTACTTTAATAATTAAAAATTTGCATTTTTGCCATTCTTCGGGCAAAAAGTTGCCACACGCAGAGGAAAACATGGTTGGGGCAATCTGATTTAGCATCATATATTTTGGAGATTATGATTGTGCCAACAATAGTCGTACTATAATATAGTTATCATATTGTGATGACAAAATTAGCATAATTTTACCATAATATATTCCTTAGAGTTATATTATGATTCGAAAATATGAAAAAGTTCTTTGAATTTAAGAATATAATTTTCAAAAAGAAAAAATTTGGAATTAAGGAGTTTTTCAAGAAAACTTTTTGATTGTATAAACTGTTTTAATAAAAAGACATAGTTTCTGTGGACTTTTTCTAATAGAAAAATTCTAAGATTTAAAGGCGTTTTAAGGATTTTTTAATATTGTTCTCAGAGTCTCACAATTTTTCTTACAGAAAAGTCCTTAGAATCTAGGAATATTTCTACTAGATAAAGTTCTTATAATCTAATTATTTTTATGATGAAAAGTCCTGAGAATCTATGGTTACAGCCAATCATGTTACAAAATAGAAAGTGACAATCATGAAATAATAAAATATTTACTACCATAATGATGGTATCGACGATATTGATGGTTAAAACCTATTTATAATGAACATATTGCAATCGTGTTTTTTCTCTGCGTGCAAGAATTCTGTATACATATTATAATGTTCTTTCTAGATATAGTATTTATAATTTTCTAAAATCTACTTCAGATAGATGTGTTTTCTAATAAATATATATTCTCCAGTTGCTAATAATTCTCTATCCATAACACTCCGAATTCAACCTATTTTTACTTAAATTTCAATTCTGATAAATTTTTTTTCCAAGTGAATTTAAGAATAACACACGGTAGCAATATAGGGTGCTCCTAAAAGAAATCAATTGAATCTTAAAAATTTTCAGAAAATCTCCTTAAAAGCCCAAAACTGGAAAATCCAAAAAAGCAGAAAAAAATCTAAAATGGGTGAAAAAATAAAGAAGTAAATTCGCCTTCTTTGGACTGAAATTCTATATAAATGTATGTGTTAAAATATAAAAGATATGTATTTCTTTTATATATAATTATATAAATTTATTTTAGAATTCCAGGAAAAAAAGATGGTAGTCATTCTGTGACTATAACTTCTTTCATTGCTTCCTAAACTTCAGCTAACATTTTTTTATAAGTTTTTGGTATTATTCTAAGGCACTTCCAAAAGAATTCATATGTTCATATTTCAAATGTAGTGATTTGGATATAAACCCCACTCTTCATTACTTCTTTTATTTTTGGAATCTAAAGCATTTATTCAAATTAAGAAAATAGTTCTGATGTAGTTTTTTAATTTTTTTATTAAATCATTTTATATATTTAGTTGAAAATTTCATAAGGGTTAGAATTAATGCAGTTTTGCAATTTTTAAAAAAAGTTTTGAAAAATCATGTAGAACAGATTTTTTTTTAATCTTTAATTGAAACTAGCTGGCCTGTCATTTGCATTTTTTCAGCCTTAAATATTTATGACGACGAATTTGTGCATTTATGCATTATGTATTTTATTTAAGACTAAACTATTTCCAGTTTTAATTCAGAATTTACCAAAATAACTTTAAAGTTATTTCAAATTGCCCAAAAATGTTTTAAAATTGTGCAAAAATAATTTAAAATTCTTCAAAAACATTTTGAAGATGTCTAAAAATTGTATACCCAGTTTTTAAATTATCCAAAAATATTTTAAAATGTGTCCAAAAATTCATTAAAATTTTTGAAAAATGTTTCAAAGTAGCCCAAAAATACTTTTTCTTTAATGCAAAATTATTTATGTATTGTTCTAATAAAGAGTATTTATATGTATATCAATGCATAAATTTTGTTTCTTTAAACTTATTTTTCTGCATTCTTATGAATTAAATCTTCATCAAAGCTGTAAAACATTTTCCACTCATGCATCAGAATATCTAATGATTGTATTATCATTGCTTCCTTAGAGTAAATTATGAGTAATGCTATTAGCTACATTGGAATACATCCATCCTATGACACGCCAATGTTAAATTCATCGATGAAACCATCAGAAAAGAAGTGATGCCTTTGCCATCACTTCGATGCTTTTATTGCTTCTTTGGCACCTTCATTTTTGCTAGGTAAGAGAAAGTGGAAAAAATTGTGAAGATCAGTACTAGAGAGAGTGTCACACACACGACCTGAGCGATATGATGGTAATGATGGTTTCATTACCAATTGCATTTATTAAAATTGTAATGAAATAAATTTCATTACCATTATTTAGATGTTGTTTCATTTAAATTCAATTTCATTACCATTAACTTTGCACCAATTTAAAAATAAATCGTTTGCCTTATTAAACGTCGTACTATGTGTTATTAATAAATTTCACTTTTTTACATTTTCTTACTTATAAAAATGAAAAAAAATCTAATTATTTAGGCAAAAATATGATTTTTGAAACGAACGCCAAATGGAAGAAATCATTTCTAATTTTTGATACACAAATATCGTAGATAACTTAACAAATTTTTGAATTAGTTGATATTTGTGTAGTTTATATTTTGTTTTATTACTTTCTATATATAACTACTTTGATAATTTTAAAATCGTATAAGTTTTATGTAAACAGATGATTTTGTCATCCATTTCCATTAAGCATTTGTGCTATTTTATTAACCTTAGTAAAATTTATATCCATTAAAAAAATTTATTACCATTGAATGTTAATGTTTTTTTCATTTGCATTAGTGTCAACTAGTGTTAAAGAAATTTCAATGGTAATAAAAAATTCTCAAGTACGGTATAATTTAAGTTAGTTTGTACTAGTTATATGATGTTAACATTTTACTAAAAATAATTTTAAAAGTTTAATTTAAATTCATTTTTTGTACATGAAATATTTTCGTTGTATGCGTTATTTCCGCTGGCAATAATGATGCATTATCTAGTGCCTTAAGGAGAGGACTAATAGTTTCCGGTTAACATGTTGGAAATTGTTGTCGGTTTTAGACTAAAAAAAAACATTAATTGTATTTTGTTTAGATGAATATGAATAAATGTGTTTTAACTGACAATAAAATTCTCTTTAAATTAAGAGAAATTTCAAATATGGTGTAATTTCTATGAAGTGATACTCACAAAGTTTTGTATCGTTATTATAAACTTATCGATAAGTAATATTTACGATTTCTTTTAAATAAAATAATATCTTTTAAGAAAAATATTATTTTTTTTCATATTAAAATTTGCTTTGCATGAGCTGCTTAAAAATATTTTAATTGAAAACTAAAAGAAAAAAATGTTAAAGCGCTCTACTTGGCCTACGTTGAAGTTTACTTCCACCTTGAAATATCTCTGAGATAGATGGCTGCCTAGGCGAGGCTTTGTGGATTTACGATGAACAGGGTTGAGTCGTATGTCCTCCTGTCCCCCTCTGTCTACATTCAGTTATATACGGCTCTTATTAACAATATTATCTCCTTGATTGTCATTTTTCTGTGTTGCTGCTCTCATAATTCGTATAGAAAATGCAGGGTATTTGGCAAGTGTATGCTCCATTAAGACATCATCCTCCAAGCAGTACCTGCATAATTTATATTCAGTAATTTTCATTTTAAGTAAGTGGGCGTAGCAGAGCTTGCAATACGCTGTTATCTATCTCGGACATAACGATCTCGCTTCTACGCCCGTTACTCTGGACGATATAAAAATCACACTTTCTTACAGAGCCAAGGAAGAAAGCTGTTTTTTAAACATACTTCTAAGAATGTGCAAAAAAAGGCGGCGTTTCCCTGAACTCCGGTAAGGGTTAATTGGGGGTAGCTGGGTGGCTGAGTCCCAGAATCGTTGTATGGGGTCATTGTTTAGACGATAAGGCACTGGGTAAGGTGACCTCTCTGTGAGCATCACACATTGTATATTAATTGCATCTTATTTATTTGGACATGTTGAGGTAGTCTCCTGAGAGTAAACTTCTCTGTCTATGGTGACTGCCCATAGCTGCAGTGCATCCTTAAATGAGGTGGCTACCAGATTGATAAGAGCTGCTTGGGTGTGGAGGAGAAGGAAAGCATCGAACACTTTCAGAGTAAAAGTGTAGTGGTTCAGATAATGTCGGCTGCCACGCCGAACCAACATATTTTGACCAAAATTCCAAATAAATTTTTGTAATTAAAAAAATGCTGAACAGACAAATGCGTAACACTAGTAAAATCTAATGAAACGTAAAAATTAAAATCGTTTGATTTTTTTGTTAATAGCGCTAATGAACAAAAAATCATACTTGACTCTTAGTTTTTTCGAAAAATAATACAATCCGGATATGGGTCGGTTAATCGACAAATCTGGCAATAAATCCTTTAATCTATTAATAGAATATGAAAAGAATTTCGCCCTCACCTTGTCTTTTGTTTTAAGAACCTGTAAAAAGCAATATAAGTTTGAAATTAAAAGTTTACTTTTGAGTTTGATTATCCTTCCGATGTAACATCTCTTAACACTAACTTCTGCTCGTGATTTTTTTACATTTATATCCTATTTGCCTTCAACAGAATTCAACAGCTGAGAGTGATTTTTCTATGAGTGTTTTTAGTAATATAAAAAAACCCAAGCCATATTATTTTCTGTTAAATGATTATTATGTTCATAGTCATTAGCAAAGGATACGACCAAGGAGAATACATAGTAGGACACGCAAAATATTTTAAACACAAGATAGGAAAAGACATCAAACAAATCACCAGTGGGGAAAATGGAACTTTTTGAGCAAAGTTGTTTATAACTTACACTTTGAAAATAATTTAAAAAAAAATTTATACTATCTAAATAAATTCCGGACCGATTCCCTATTACAATTTAATCAGCAAAAATTTTATAGTTTTAGATATATGTGCTTTGAAGAACTTAAAAGTTTAAGGCATGTAAAGGGAATGTATCTCAATTTAAGGTAATTGCATTCTTTCTTGGAAATCATAATCAAATCTGCTAAATTATAAAAAATAATATTTCATATAAAACTGTAAGCTGTCGACAATACTACACTCACAATATAGTTTCCGTTACCGACTATAGTGTATTTCAAAAGTAATACAAATAGTTTGTTTTTAAATAAAGGTTGAATTAAAATTCATATATGAATTTAGAAATATATTTTTTTTACTATTTGAATCAGTCATTCACGAAAAAAACTATAAAAATACGGAATTTCAGTAGGAGTTGTTATTTTCAGTTTAATGTAAAATTTTCTGTTTTTTATTTCTAAATATAGAA
Source organism: Eustalomyia histrio (assembly GCA_949748255.1). Classification (NCBI taxonomy): domain Eukaryota; kingdom Metazoa; phylum Arthropoda; class Insecta; order Diptera; family Anthomyiidae; genus Eustalomyia; species Eustalomyia histrio. The sequence continues at coordinate 99,294,356 of OX456525.1, forward strand.
ATCCCAAATATTCCTTTTCGTTTTTTTTTTTATCCAAATAGTTTGTTTATATTCAAATATATTTTAATATACATTACAAGAAATCTTTCAAATATACATACAAACATAGAAAATAAAAATATATGCCTCTGTGTTGTGTTTTGCTATCACATACATATAAAAAAACATTCAATTTGAAAAACAAACTACAATTATCGCTTTTTATATCGTTTTGTCAGTTAAATATTAATGATTATTTTAAACGACTTTCGATTGTTTTTAATAAATTGTTGATTATTAAACAACCATTTAAAAACCGCAAAATGTGTTGAATATAATGAAAAATCCTCCTCTCCTCTTTTTGATTGTATTTTCGATTAATTTAATATGTATTTTAGATTGTTTTTAACGAAATAATATTGTGAATGTAGGTATGTAATTAATTATTTTATTTATACACATAAATTTAAGCGAGTTTTGTATGAGTGTGGTATGGGAAAGTTATGAATATGAATATAAAAATTTGTTCCGTTGTCGATTACTTTAACTCTATACTAAAAAAGTTTATAAAAATTAATTTTTGTACATTGTGTTATTTCGCACCTCGAAATTCTTTCGTAAAATATAAAAAAATCAACCAAATTTCTTTTCGTAATTTTAAATTTATTAATTTTATGAAAAATAATTAGGTTAAAAAATATTTTATAGTGGGTGTTATTAACCGTCAACCGCGATTAACCGCATCCATTTAAGCCATAACCGCAGTTAAGGGAAATTGTGGAAAATTGTGGTTTTTACGTGGCCGTTAAATAACTGAGAAAAGTTTTTGTATCAGGATTATTGGTGATATAGAAAACACCAGCCATTTTATTTTCTGTTAAATGCTTTATAAGCCTGTAGTCATTAACAGATGATGTGGCAAAGAATGTGTGTTTGTAATGCCATTTTTTGTATGTATATATGTATGTTTGTGCAAGTATGGCATCGTACATATAATAAGTCTGGTGTTAACTAGCTAAATTGTTGTAAAAGTCAGTAGAAGATTATGTTTTGTATTTTTTTGATTTGTCGGACTATGTGCGATCTTTATTTTTTTTTGTTCTTGTTTTCTTTTAAATCTGTATTTTTTGATGAATATAAAATTTATTATTCTAAATGTACATTGTATTGTTATATATATATATATATATATATATATATATATATATATATATATATATATATATAGGATGTTTTAGAAAAGTTGTTTAAATTACATTTGTTCAAAATGATTTTCTGTAAATTCCGATATTTTTTAGTTTCACTTATTTTTTCATTTGTTAAAAATTTACCCACAAAAAGGAAATTTGTGGTTTATTTGTCTCCGTTACTGTTATTACAAATTTAAATTTAGTTTGCTGTCTGTTTTAAAAATAAAATATTTGAAAAAATTTGTTTTTTACTTAAATTGTTTGTTTCAGGTTTGGGTTCGGTTTGGTTCGGGTTCAACAGTTAAAAAAAGTAAAAATGTGTTGTTAATAGGAAATTTATTTATTTTTCAAAGAAATTTTCGTTTAATTTTATAATTAATATACTTTTTAAGTTTTCTTCTTTTAAATTTGTTCTTATGATTAAGAAAATCGTTCCTTCTTCTGAAGAACAAGATTTTGATTCTCTCATAAAATTCTCTTCTTCTCTTTCCATATGCAAATTTTTCAAAATTTCAATTGTTTTTAATTCAATTCAATTTTTATTTACATAACATGAGAAAATATTTACATTAAACAAAATATAGTTTTCTTAAGAGTTCAGGTAATACACATCTTTCTACTTCAAAATTTTTACAAATAATAAAATTGTTGTACTATGTTTAAAATTTACACATTTTTAGACAAAAAGTAATAAAACCTAATAAAGCAGAAAGATTTTTTTTGTTGTAGATAAAACTTAAGTCAATTGGTTGATGTGGTTATATTCAGACATTTGGCATCTGAGAGCATAGTTATTTGTGAGTTTTGAAATTCTGTCTTTAAACATAGCAATATTGTGAATAGAATGCAATCGTCTTGTAGAATAGTAGCGCGGCAGGTTATATATCATTTTCAGCAGTTTATTCTAATTTATTTGTAGTTTACGAATATGACAATTCGATACATCTTGCCATACTGGGACTCCATAATATAATATGGCCATAAAAATAGCTTTATAATAATTGATTTGATTACTTTGGCTTAGGGTGGACTTTCAGTTTATAAACGAGTACAGTAGTCTTGATTACGTATGAAACATGGCGACTAAAGTTGATTTTTGTATCTAACAATACCGAGATATTTAACTTTATCGTCCCAAGCAATATTTGTGTTATTAATGTAAAGATTTCTCTTTAGGAGAAAGCAGGCCTTACGCTTACATGTAAAATATATTTCTTGTTTTTTTGTGAGTTAAGAAGAATTTTCCATTTTTTTAAAATATTCTTCTATTGGAGTAATGCATTTTGGAGACTGGTGATAATATTTTCCGATAAAATTCCATGGCTAAAAACTGCCGTGTCGTTTGCAAAGATTAATGAGGAGCAATCGACAAAAAAAAGGGAAAACCGTTGTATATATGTTGTACAATATTGGCGATAAACAAAATCCTTGGGGGCAGCCAGTAGAATTTGTAATATTTGACGGGAGATTTGTGCCTATATATGTAAACTCTATATGTTCGGTTTTTTATGAAACTTTGGATTAGTTTTATTAATTCGTGTGGAAAATAAAGTTGATCATTTTAAAAATTAATCCATTAAATAATAAAATAACAAAACAGTGCTATGAATTAAAATGCTCCAACTAATAATTATCATCATGTGCAATTCCAGTGTGCCCAATTGTTGTGCAATTACAGTGTGCTCTTCATCTTCCACCATCTTTGATCTCTTCTCTATCCCCTTAAAAAAAAGCAACACATTAATTAGTAGGAAGAATTTCGAGAAAATTTTATTACTTTGATTTTAGCAATGACTACGAAACATTCAGGATGTAGATAGTAAAAAGTATGGGTAATAATCGGCTCAACTCTGTAGATACTGAATATTTTATAGTCAGCTTTAACATACTCGGCGATTCGTTTCTGACACCGGAGTTTCTGAAAATGGCTTTTTAGCTTTCTTTACGCAATATGTATTTGATGCTACAAGTTTTCGTTCAATAAAATTGTATTTAGTCTTTTTTGTTAATTTATAATAAAATAATATGAAGTTTTATTCGTCTTCACAATTGATGACCCCGACGAGATTCTGGCAGTCAAGAATATTTATTCGATTTGTATAAACCGTACACCAGGATGGGTGAAAATTTCTAAAGATTGCTTGCTATAGCTGCAAATTTTTGAAGCGGACATTGCTTATTATTTGTATCACCTAGAGAAAAATCAATGGCCTGTCAAACAGAGGGTATGCCAGTACTACCAGTACCGCGAACTGGGCTAGAGTTTTTGTCTATTTTTTGACAAAAAAAATACCTATAACCCTAAATTTTCACACTGGTTTAGGTGTTATAGGTGATTAAGGTGTCCCTATCCAGAATTTCATTATCTATTTTTTTGACAAAAATTTTTTCTTATCTTTTTTATATTTGGCATCAAATATACCTATAATCCTAAATTTTCACCCTGCTACTCACACCTACAGGTAATTAGGGTGTCCCTATTCATGCAAGAAATAGGTCATATGGCAAAACAACATTTGCCGGGTTGGTAGTTACATATACTCGTTTGTATGGAATAATCATTGCGTATCACAAATTTCTTACTTAAGTTTCGAGTAGTATGTTTAGCAATATGCCAAAATCGACTTTTTGCGAAAAAAAAAACTTTTTTATTGTTGAAAATGGGTCTTTAGGGCTTCAGCAGCAACTTTTGATCTGCGAATTCTTCATAATTCCGTTATTTACAAAATGACCGTTATTTTTAGGTTACTGAAGAAAGTCAAAATTTTTACCTTTAAATATCCAGAATTCGACCAAATGATCTTTGCCAACTTTGTAGAAAATCTTGTGGCGAGTATTTTTGTTGAACATATGAACTCATAATACTTGCAAATACAAGGTGTTTTGATGCATTTTTCAATAAAAATAAATTTTGCGTCATCCAGCGGCAATAATTTGTACTAACTATATCCAGCATTAGAAAGGTAATTTGAATACCTTTCGAATAAAAATTTTGAAAATCGGTTGAAAATAACCGAATGAGAAAGAAAAGAGCTATAAGATAATGAAATAGTTTCAAATTTATATTAAAATATGTGTGAAACTTAAAATAATCATTAAAGTTTTGTACGTTCTTACATTTTTAGTTTTGCGCATAAAATTTTAGTTATTTTAAAAACATCAAATTATTTTTATTTTTAAACTTTTGAGGTCTACATTAGAGTGGCAAATTCTTTAGTTTTTCTTTGAGTTGGGACTCTAAATTCAAATTTGTTTTTTTTTTTGAAACGTCTTCACCGTGATATTTATAATTTAAACCTCTCAAACTCATTTTTTAATTTTCTCATTTTTTCAATTTTTGTTTTTTTTTTGAACATTTTCCAAATTTTCTTGTAAATGAAAAATGCGATCGTCACGCACCACCGCATAATTTTAGATTTTGAAGTCATTAACAACTATTTTGTATTGTAGAAAAGCAATCATAGAATTGTTTGTGTGAATATATTTGATATTTCATTAATTTATTGTCACTCTCTTGTAAACTTTTCTTTGAAGAAGTTGTCGTATTTTTTTCTTTAAATAAATTATTTAATTAATATTTTATAAAAACCAACCAATCTATAAAAGGTTATGGGCGATCAAAAAGATAGTGTTGGTATACCGCAATTTAACGGTCGCGGTTATGATGAGTGGCAATTTCGCGTAAAAATTCATTTCGAAAATTTGAATTTGGAGGAGGTTTTAACGGGCCTACCGCCACCGGAAGCTGCTGCTAAGGCAGAATTTTTAAAGAAGGATCGCAAAGCAAGAGACAAATTGGTATCATTTGTAAGTAATGATTGTTTGGGATACATCCGTGAAAAACAAACCGCGAAAGAGATGCGGGAGAGTCTCCAGGGTGTATTTGCCAAAAAATCTATAGTAAATCAAGTTCTAGTAAGGAAGCAAATTATGCATTTAAAGCTGAAGGATGGAGAGCTCGTAGCAGAACATTTAATGAAATTCGAAAATCTTGTACGAAATCTAAAGATTGCTGGTGCGAGGGCTGAAGACAGCGATATTCTTACGCAATTGTTTATGAGTTTGCCTGAAAAATTTGACCCATTGATTACCGCTTTACAAAATTTGGAAGAATCTAAACTAAACTATAACATGGTAAAGGAGCGTTTATTGCTAGAAGAAACTAAGATGTCAAATCGTTCAGATGAAGAAGTTACTGCTGTCAAGACAGCATTTACTGGAAAAAAGAATTTCAAGAAGAAATTTCAAGGACGCTGCTTTAAATGTAACAAACCTGGTCATAAAGCTAATGTGTGTCGCCAAGGTGAAGCCCGTAGTGCTGACAAAAGCAACAAAGATTCAAAATCTGTTTGTTTTATGGCGGATTTTGAGAAATCCTATAGCGGTAAGTCTTGTATAAAATTTAAATTGGATTCTGGTGCTAGCGACCATTTGGTAAATGAAAAATTGTACTTTGATAAAATCAACAAGCTGTCAAATCCTATTGAAATAAAAATTGCTAAAGATGATCAATCCCTGATTGCAAATCAAGTCGGTATAATTAAAGGGGTAAGCAACAAAAAATTTGATTTAACCCTAAAGGATGTGTTGTATGTGCCCGAGTTAAGAGATAATTTACTGTCAGTGAAGAAGATGATCAAAGCTGGTATTAAAGTAAATTTCTGTGAAGATAAGGCATTAATTATAAAAGGTAACGATTTAATTGCAACGGCCTACTCACGTGGAAGTTTGTATGAGGTGAGTCTTAGTACCAAGCAACGGGTGGCTAACTTATCAAACGTTGAAAAGAATCAACTGTGGCATAAACGTTATGGTCACATTGGTCAGTCAAGTTTGAATGAATTGGTAAACAAGAATATGGTATCTGGCATTGATGTAAGGCCAGAAAAGATTGAATTTTGTGATATTTGTGTTGAAGGGAAACATTGCCGTGATCCTTTCAACAAATCCCGTGAAAAATCTACCCGTCATCTTGAAAGAATTCATTCTGACGTTTGTGGTCCCATAGATCCAGTGGCTTGGGATGGATCAAAATATTTCGTATCGTTTATTGATGATTTTACTCATTTCTCAATAATATTTACAATCAAAAGGAAATGTGAAGCTTTTGACAAATTTTTAGAATACGAAGCCATGGCTACTGCTAAATTTGGGTTATCGATTTCAAAGTTAACTGTAGATCAAGGTCGTGAATACGGATCTAACGAACAAAAAAAATGGTATAAAAAGAAGGGTATTCAAGTTGAAGAGACAATTGCCTATTCTCCCCAACAAAACGGTGTGGCAGAACGATTTAATAGAACTCTGGTAGAAAAAGTCAGAACGATGATACTCGAATCTAAAATGCCTAAGTATATGTGGAATGAAGCTGCCTTGACTGGAGTATACTTAATCAACAGAAGTCCAACCAAAGCACTTGCAATGATGTTACACCTGCTGAAATGTGGTATGGGTATAAACCAAACATTAGCTCCCTTAAAGTTTTTGGATGTAAGGCTTATGCTTGGTTGCCGAAACAAAAACGTAAGAAACTCGATGCTAAAAGTAAAAAATTGGTAATGATTGGCTATGTTCCAAATGGTTATAAATTATGGGACATGAATGCAAGGAATATTGTAACTTCTAGAGACGTCAAATTCGACGAAATGAACTTTCTATTTGATGATGAACGTAGAGAAGAATTACCTAATATTATAACAAGCAACATGCAAGAAGGGGAAGAAGTTTATTTGCCTGTTACTTCTAATAATAATGATGCATCTGGTGTTGAACTAACAAGTGAGTCTAGAATTGATAATGAAAATACACCTGAGGTTTTGCTAACTGATGATGACTACAGCAATGACTCTAATGATACCAACAACCATGATGATGATGATTTTAATAACAATTATGATGCTACCTATGCTGACGACAATGATGATACAATCAACAATGATGATAATGCTACAGATGGTACTGGCAATGTTTATGAAGGCCAAACTCCAAGAAGAAGCCAAAGAGAACGAAAACTGCCATCCAGGTTCTTGGGTTTCAAATTTGGATATTCGTCTTATTCTGATAAAGTTGATCTCGATAATGTTCCTGAAAAATATTCTGATATATCTGCTCGTAAAGATGCAAATAATTGGTACAAAGCTGTAGAAGATGAATTGAAGTCCATGGAAAGAAATGAAGTATGGAAAATTGTGAAACCTCCTGAAATATCAAAATTACTAAAATCTAAATGGGTATTTAAATTGAAGTGGGATGAAAATGGAAATCCAATGAGATACAAAGCCCGTCTTGTTGTAAAAGGTTTTCTACAAAAGAAAGGTATCGATTATACGGAAACATATGCACCTGTGGCGAAGCTTACAACTGTACGTGTGGTTTTGGCAATAGCCTTGAAAAAAAATTTGATCATACATCAACTAGACGTTAAAACAGCCTTTCTGTATGGCGACCTAAATGAAACAATTTACATGGAAATACCAGAAGGGGTTGCTGTAAATGTTGGTATGGCTTGTCTACTACAAAAATCGCTATATGGATTGAAGCAAGCTCCGAAATGTTGGAATGATAAACTCAATCAACATTTAATCGCCTTAGGTTTTACCAGGTCAAAGCATGATTATTGCTTGTACACAAAATTTGAAAATTCTCTTGCTATATATATAATAATGTATGTAGATGACTTATTAATTGCTTGTAGCAATATAAAATTGATTGAACGTCTCAAAACACAATTGTCTAAGAAGTTTGAATTAACTGATTGTGGAGTTCTCAAGCATTTTCTGGGAATGAAGTTTGAAAATTATGGTTCAAATATGATGATATCTCCAGAAGCTAGTATTTTAAGAGTTTTGGAAAAGTTTTCAATGATCGATTGTAATCCAGTGAAAACGCCGATGGATAAAGGGTTAAAGTTGTCTTTAAATAAAACTCAAAACAAAATTGATAAACCCTACAGAGAATTGCTTGGAAGCCTGATGTATATAATGCTGTGCGTTAGACCAGATATCTGTTATCACGTAGGATATCTTGGACGTTTTCAACAACATCCATCAGAGGAACATTGGCAGGCATTAAAACGTGTCTTAAGATACCTTAAAGGAACATTAAACAAAAAATTATATTATGAAGTAAACGATAATAACACCTTGGTTGGTTATGCTGATGCTGACTGGGCTAGTGATGAAATCGATAGAAAGTCAATAAGCGGCTATGTTTTTAAGGTATATGGATGTACAGTCTCTTGGGCTAGTAGAAAACAACAAACAGTTTCTACATCTTCAAGCGAAGCAGAATATGTTGCATTAAGTTTAACCGTATCAGAAGCAATTTGGTTACGTGGTTTGCTTCAAGATTTAAAAGTTATCAATAACGAACCAATTACCATTTATGAAGATAATCATGGATGTATTTGTATGGCCTCAAACGTTGAATGCAATAAATCAAAACATATTGATATCAAGCATCATTTTATCCGGGCCTATATTGAAAAAGGAGTTATTAAAGTGGAACCTATTGGAACAGCCGATCAATTGGCCGACATGTTTACTAAATCATTAGATAGTGGTAGATTTGTTAAGCTTTGTGATACCGTAGGCTTGCATGATTGAGAAGGGGTATTGTAGAAAAGCAATCATAGAATTGTTTGTGTGAATATATTTGATATTTCATTAATTTATTGTCACTCTCTTGTAAACTTTTCTTTGAAGAAGTTGTCGTATTTTTTCTTTAAATAAATTATTTAATTAATATTTTATAAAAACCAACCAATCTATAAAATTTTGAATAGCAAGACATAATATTTAGCCCAATTTGTACCGCGTTAAATGATAACAGTAGTATTTTCTTACTTACAAGTTTTGTTGTCGCTACTTTTTTTCTCAGTGTATTATTGCAACAATAATATATGAGAATGGAAGATTGCTACCCAAACTAACTATCCAACAAATAAAAACATTAATTTTGTAGCTGTTAATATAAATAATGTATTAAATTCAAAAAAAGTTTTGAAGGCCACCCTAAATTTCGGTTTTATGACAAGTGAAGGACACTCTAATTAGCAATTAAGGTACCTGACTCTAGATCCGAAGCATTAAACATTATTAGGCATTCATAGCTTGAAAATGAATAATTACATTTTTTTTGGCATATTGCTAAGTATGTTATTAGTAATTCTGTACTTTTGTATTATGCTTTGCAAAATAATCCTTTGCTTGGTATAAGGGGTAGATTATAGGTTATTGACCTTTGAAATACACAATTTGACCCAATACAGGCCAGGAATTTTTCGAAATTGCTCCGGAATTTTGGAGGGTACGGGGGTTGAGATGAAATCAAGAATCTAAAGTGAAAATATTTTTTTTGGATTTTTTTTTTCAGGGGGGAGGAAAGTATAGAGTTAAATATTTTTAAGCCATACATGTTTGCGTGTATCCATAGCACGTCGCCGAACTATAATTTCACGGAATCCGTGAGATGCCATATGACATTCTTTGCGGGAATGTGGTAAATTTATATTTTGATTATAAATAAGATTTTGGAAACCTTTTATTTAATAAAAAAATCGAGGAATAACTACACTCATTCAAATTGTTAAAAAATTTTGAGGTGAAAAAATTTTAGGTGAAATTGAAAAATTATTCATCTATACACTTATAATAGTTTGTAAGTTAAAATAACAGAAAATGCCAGATAACAGAAATTCCTTTAAAAACCGGTCTACTTAATTTTCAGTTAAATCAAATGGCTTTTGTTATTTATTTTTAAACATTGCTTAAACAACTGACACATCCGTCAGAAATAAATGATTAATCAGTAAATATAAATGTTAAAATGTTAACAACCATTTTCTTAAAAAATAAATGTTTTTTTTTAGCATTTATTGGAAATTGTTTCTCTTTTTGTATTTTTTTAATTAATCTACAAAATGTATGTATGCCTGGCTACACACATTTTGTGTATCTATATGTATGTGTATTTATGAAGTTCTTGTAAATGGAATTTAAATAATTTTGTATATAAGAAAGCAATTTATATAAATATAATTGGATCTTTTGAATATTTTTTTTTGTAAGAGACAGCAAACAAAATTTAAATTTGAAACAACTGTAACGGACAAAATTAATCCACAAATTTCCGTCGTGTGGGTAAATGTTTATTAAATTTTCAACAAATTAAAACAAAATAAATGAAACTAAAAAAAACGGTAAGTGACATTTTGTCGTTTTGAACAAATGCATAAAAAAGTTAAAATAGATATTTCTTTGAAAAATAAATGTATGTTCTTTTATTTTTAAATGGAACGGAAAATATTTTATTAAACTACATAATATTCTGTGTGTAGATATCATGTAAAAAATATGACAACATGATTTATTTAAGACACTACTATATTCTATTAAAATATAAAAATTTGTATGGAAGATTTAGAGGTTACTTCACATTTTCATTCCGAACTCTTTTTTTATCGCTGAACTGATTGCTCATTAGTAATACCAAATTGCTCGGAAGCATAACAAATTATCTAGATAAAAACAAGTAACCCCGCTTTCATCTTTCCGCCATGATCACCATTTCAACGAACGCGGATATGGCTGATATATACCCTCTAACAGTGGCCTGCCCAGGATTTTGTTTCGCTGGGGCCCAAAATATATTTTTTAAATTTTTTTAAAGCTGGCCATTTCTAAACCTAAATTATTTGACCTTTTTAAAGCATTTAAAACGAAATCTACAGCTTTTAAATTCATAAACAATTTTTATTTAAAACTTATTTATTACATTGACTGAGATCTAATTTATACGTTTAATATTAAGTACATTTTGATGATCTAAAAGCTTCTCTCCGCTTTTAGATCATTTTGATAAAAACTTATTATGCTACATAATTCATTTGATAAAACGTCAAATACTCGGCTTGGTGCAATATATTATAAATTCTTTACCAAAAATCGCGCGATTTTTGTTAAAAAATTTTCATTTTAGTTTTCGTACATTAATAGTTGTAGAAGTTGGCACCGCAGGCGAAATTTTTTTTATTCTTTAAAATCACGCGATTTTTGTTAAAAAATTTTCATTGTGGTTTTCGTATATTAATAGTTTAATACATTAAGAACAAATATAATTCTTAACAAGTTCAAATTTGCGAAGCTTTAAGTCGTAATGTCATAGAAAACCATTCGCTCTAAAATTTTATACAATCGTCGGATGCTGAAAAATCCGCATATCGGAATTTGATGACTCTTCCAATGTTACTAGGAAATTTAATAAGAACTGGCTGGGAGGACACACTCATGGATGGAGAGCAGGGAATAAGTTAATTTTTGAACTATTTTAAAAGGTAGCTGTTGCGCATCACAAAAATATCTGATTTTTATAAAATGATTTTTATTATAGTTCTTAAAATATTTCAATTTAGGTTGGACAAGTAACTTTAATGTTTATAAGGCGTACATTTGGGTGTTATTGATTCCATGCAATCTAAATATGTATAATGCTGTGCATAAGCAACATTTCTTTGCTTTGCATATTTTGGGGACTTTTTTTATTTCTTCAAATTGGTGTTATTTTACATAATGAATAAAAGCCTCAATCAAATAAACGACAGTATGCCCCTAACTTAATTTTGGCTAATTTTCATTTGGTTAGGGTAATTTTTCATTATATGTATTTTTAGTGTTAATTTTCATTCCGAAATTTCGCCCAAATTTAAAGACGATTTCAAAACGATTAGATTGTTTTAAAAACTTTTGGAATGACTCCAAATGTAATTTATAAAGCATCAATTGAAAGTCAAAACACCGAATTAAATAAAATAAATATTTGTTGAATTTCAATAAATTTTTTAATTGCGTTTGGTTTTTTTTTAATTTAAATTGATCTCTTTAAGTATCGATTGCGAATTTTTGAATTTTATTTGTAATTTTTTGAATTTAAATTGTATTCTTTTATTTCGGATTTTTAAATTTCAATTATCATTTTTGGGCAATTTTGTCTATTTTTTTAATATGGACTTCACCGGAACACGAAATATAGCAATTGTATGCCCTGCTCTACTTGGGGGTTACACGTTCAATTTTTGGATTTCAATTTCTCTCAATTTCTCTCAATTTGAAATACTCTAACAGTTTTTTAATAACACAATTACACTTTTTGAAATTGAAAACAGGATGATATTCTAATTCGCATTCAATCCGTGAGGCAATCTGAAAAGCAATTTTAACAGCTGATCACAATTCTTGTGAATAAATTTTAATGTTTCGTTCTACAAATACTCTGCCACAATATAACGATGCCACAGTAAAATAATTTGTTCTTTTTTCCTTGATAAAGGCGTTTTTGAAACGAAATTGTATTCAAATTAAGTGCAGCCTACATCACAGCTTCAAATTTAAGTAATTTTGACATACAGTATGTGTAAAAAATTGAAATCCAAAATATTGTACGTGTAGCCGCAGTGTAACATACACATAATTTATTTAATATTTTATCAAATTACAAATAGAAAAATTTCAAATATTTTTATGACAAATATTTTCGTTAACATTTAAAAGAGAAAAGCCAAGAATTGCCCAGACTTAGCACCATTTTTAAAAAATCTTACTTTTTAACGACTATAACTACTTTGAAAGTCTATATCAGTGTTGTTAATTAAATATTTTCAATTTTAAATACATATGTTTTGATATAAAAATAAACTCATAAATCTGAAATTTTGTGGATTCCAGTTACGACTTAATGTGGTATTTGAATCTCAGATACAAGTAATACAAATGAAAACACGATTTTTTTTTTGTTTTAAAAGAATATATACAAATTAAATAATTCCACTTAGGACCTGCGCGGGGTAGCTAAATAAATTCGAAAGTGAATACAAATTGACAAAAGTTTTTAAAATACCATTTGACAAAATACTTGAACAATTTTTAAAAATTCATAGCAATTGGATACCTGAATTTAGTTTAGATTTTATACACCCAAACAAAATACAATATATCAAAATAATTATTTTGTTGTTTTGCTGACTCCTAAACCCAATACTGAATAATAGCAGATAAGGATATTCGACGTGTAAATCAACCTTTCGAAAAAATATAAACGGCGTTAAATTAATTAAAAAAAATGCAATTGATCGGTTCTTAAAAACATAAGTGTATTTTTGGTTGTTTTTACCCAAAAAATAATTAATAATAGAGGAATGATAAGTATAGAGATTTCATCAAAAGAACCGGCCAAATAAAATTTTGTACATATTACAAGGTTAGGTAACTGAGAGGAAATTGAGAAAATTTCCCATATTTCAAAGTAAATTCTTCTCATTTCTGCACAAATTTTAGTAAACTCTGGTAAATTAGACTTGTAAAGAAAATCAATAGGAACCAAAAAGATACTAGCTATTTGTATATATGTGAACTAAACATATTACAAAAAAAAATATATTTTGGAAATAGTTTCGGCGAGCGCGCGGACCCCCCCCCCCCCATGGGCACGCAACTGTTCTCTAATATATGTTGAGGGTATAACAACGTTTTTTAAAACTTAACTTACTATTTGATAAGATAAAATTAAATAGTAAGTTTAAATTTTTATACCCTTCACCACAGGTGGAAGGGTATATATAAGTTTGTCATTCCGTTTGTAATTTCTACAATATTGATCTTAGACCCTATAGCGAAGTTGATTTAACGATGTCCGTCTGTCCGTCTGTGTGTTGAAATCGGTTTTCCGAAGACCCCAGACATGATGAGGACTTGATTGTTATATATTTCTGTTAAATGTGATCCATTTCTGCTTGCCATTAAAAATCAGCCAGATCGGTTGATAAATGGCTGAGATATTACCAAAAAACCAGGACTACCTCTAACTTTTCCGTGAAATTCCTTTGTTTTTATATATATGTTGAATATTACGCTTAACAAACACATCAATTTCTTTTCTTTCACCTCTTCACCTTTTATACACAAACAACAAACACATACAAAGGTTTGTCATTTAAATAAAACCCAAACAAATCTGTTTTAAACGAGAACTCTTTTTTTACTTCTATTAACGGCGTTTGCTTATATCCTTCAATGGCTCAGTGGTCTAAGCGCTTTGTCACAAATACTTTTTTTCTTTTAGTCGCGCGAACGAGCCCCGTCTATTCAACTTTTTTTATTTATATATTTTTTACACTTTTTTTTATTTTCTTAAGACTTTTTGTTATTTTTTTTATTTTTTTTTTTTAACAAATGCGTCCAGCACATTTGACTTAACGATGTCGGTCAGCTTTTCTGTATAATTGGAGAACGGAAAGAGGAAAAGATTCCAAATAAGGTGCAAGCATCTTGGTTATCAATACACAACATCTGACCAAATGTGGGCGGGATCCTTGAATTGGGCGTGGCACAAAATAGATTAATTTATATCTAAAGAACGGTAAATACTCCATAAATGGGCTAAAAACATCAAAGTTTTAATAAAAACTAAAATTTTAGAGCTGTAATATGACCTATGGATACGTCTTATATATCCAAAGATCGAAAATCTTTAGTAGAACATATTTGCTGAAAGTAGTTATGACCAAAACATACATTTTTTTAAATACCTATTTTCGGGAACCATAAATCTTTCAGAGTCCAAGTTTTATCACTAAACTAAATGGTGAATTTCCACTTAAAGATGTCCGTATATAAATATGTCCATTCAATATATGTCCATATATAAACTTCATTATTTTCCCAACCATGGTGAAGGGTATATAAGATTCGGCATAGCCGAATTTAGCCGCTCTTACTTGTTTTTTTTTCAAACTAGTTTTATATTAAAAAGGATAAATTTTTTTCCCTTAATATTTTCAGACCACATGATCCTATGAATATTGCAAATTTTTTTCTAATGAAATGATCGTCATTTACATTTATCTTAAAATAAATTAGCATAAGGTCAATAATTTAATTATACACCTAACATCACAGTTTATTTATATATGTTTTCTGATGAAAATGTTCTTTTTACTAGACTTGTGTTTATATTACGAGTAGTATACATAAATGTATTATTCCCGCTTTTGTAATTTGTCAAAAGTTTAGATTTATATTGCATAATTTTGTTCTATTGACTTATGCTGCTTTTTTCCAAAAATGTTTGTATATTTTCATGTTTTCGATTTGTTTTTTTTTAATATTTTCCAAAGAATATGAGTCTCGATAAATTGCATATTTGTGCATAAGCAAAATACAAACAGAAATAACTGAATGATATACGGAGGTGTTCTTGAGTTACCTAGTAACTATTAAAGATGCCGACAATGGTGAATTTGAATATCTAATAATTGCTCAGGAAAAGAGTAATAATATTAGATTTAAGAGGCCCAAGGGTCGATTTCGAACAGACCTGAATGGGGTTTGGCCATATGGGTGGAAAACACTAATTGTGTGCTTGCATTTTCCGTTGTAAATTGATAGGCAAAAAATGGAAATGGTTCATGGGTTGTGGTCTCTGGTACGTCGGTAAATGGTGGTGAAAATTCCTGCCAGAAATACTTGGGAAATATATCAAATGGATCTCCAGCCCTTAGCCTTTTTATTAAATAAAACAAAAAAAACAAAAATTCAATATTATTTTTTTTTTAATTAATTAATATAATATTTAAATAGTTGCTTTATTCATTTTATAATCTCTATTTTATTAGCGCAGTGTGCTGAGGAAGACACAAAATTGCTGAAAAAACGATGCCAAATATCCAAATTGTCTATGACTCAATATCTGAAAATATAAGAAAATATATAAATACAAATAAGTACAATTTAATTAATTGAATTTTACACAACATTTTAGAATAAACAAATAGTAGACCATGTCTAAATAGATAAATTAAGATGTCCATCTGTTTGAACATGAAAAACACTTCTAAGAAGCTTTTTGTTAAAAATTTTTAATTCAATCCTTTAATGTCTTTAAGATTTTATTGGAAATAAAAATAAAGAAATCAATATGTCAGTTGTAACATTGCTTTTGTCTTAATTTACTATTTGCTCTAAAGTTTAAGTGTGAACATAAATTTTGAAAATACATACACAAATAGTTAAATTTTAATTTACATTTCTGAACTTATTTCAGTTTGGTAACATTTATTAAACTATTCTTCAGGCACTAAAGAATTTTACAGGTAGAGTTATTTGAAATTGACAGTTGAAAAATATGAAACTCTTAGATGCACACAATCAAAAATTTGATTGAATTTGGACCAACAAAAGAATTTATTATATCAGTAAAATTTTTTTTGTAAAAATGAATTGAAATTTTTTCAATCATTTTTTTTTTTAATTAATTGAAATTTTTTCAATTATTTTTTTAATCATATCAATTAAATCATACCAATTTTATTATATCAATTAAAATTTTATTTAAAGTTCTAACCAAAAATCAATTTAAATTTTTATCAAAAATTTAATTGAAATTCCACGATATCATTAAAAATTTTAATAAAGTATTTGATTGAAATTCCAGATTCAAATCAATTAAAATTTTAATCAAATTTAAAATTTTTTTTTATCAAAAATACATATGTTTGCGTGTGTGAAAAAGTATTATTATTTAACCCCTTTTTCTAGAATATTTTTTCGCAACGCATTTACTGTTAACTATTCTTTAATAGTTTTTTTTTTAATTTTTAGCTAACAAAAGCTGCTAAAAATTATTATAGAAAAAAAATTAAATTAACAAAAAATTATCTAACGCATCACAATCTAACACTTTTCTTCAATTTATTTAAGTTTATAAGAAATTATTAATTTTCAAAGAAAATATGTATAAAAATATATATAAAAAAAACTAACAAAATATTTTTTTTTGCATGTCAGGGATGATAAATGCATTTTCAAAATAGTACATCAGTTTAAAAAATATGTACTTATTATTTTTATTAGGAGCACATGGTATATTTTGGGAAGTGTGGTTATGTAGGAAATTGTTATTTGTACTTGTTTTGGCTTAATTGGCGCCATATTTTGCATTTTTTTTTATTAGAAACGAATTTTTTGAAAATAATTTTAAAAACTTTCATAGGTGCTTTTTTGGGCCTGATTAAAACTATTTACAAATTCTCTATTCCCAATATTCCCTTATAAATTAAGAAGATTGATTGAGTACAATTCAAGGAATTTAATCAATTTATCCCATTTTATATGCATATATACTGGATATCATTTATGACGAATTCATTCCATTAACAAATTTGGAATTTCTATCGATTTTGTTTCATTCAATTAATGAATTTGGGTTTCTTCGATTTCAAAATTGGAAGTTTTGTTATGTAATTACATTTTTCTTAACTTGAGCTAATTTTAATATTTCTTGTATAGATTTTTTATAATTTAATTCACTGAGTTTTCAGCATTTTATAATTTAAGTATTTGAAACTAATTTTCTACTAAAAAACATTTTCAATAAAAGTTTTTTTTAAAAGCATAAAGAAACTTAAAATAGGAAAATTTCTTAATTTTTGGTACCAAATAGTACCACAAAAAATACTATGGTACAAACTTTAAGTTTGTTTTCATGTTCCCAATTTCACAGTTTTCCTTTTTTTCAATATGAATTTTTGCAGATTTTGTTTGCTAAAAAATAAATATTTTAGAAAAAAGGGTGGCCTCATAAAAGAATTCAAATTTTAACAAATTTTGAAATAGCCTTTTAAAAATATAATTCCTTGATTTAGTTTTTATATCTGATAAAATTTTTTACGAATCAATTTGTATAATTTTTTACTTTATTCAAATAATATAAAATTCAAAAAATTTATTTAATTTTTGTTGATTCTTTTAATTTTGATAAAATTTCAACAAATTAACGGAACCAATCGCTAGCTAAATCACATTACAAATTTTTCAATCGAATTAAAATTGAATCAATATAAATTATAATTAAATCAATCATTGATACTGAACAATAGCAAATCATTTTCATTTCAATGATTATAATTAATTCATAGGTTCAAAAATTAATAATATAAAATAAAATAAATTATCAAGTTGTGCATTAATTTCGCAGAAATAGCTTTCGATTATCGATTTGAAAAATATATCCAAATTAAATTTTTTTGTCCATAAATTTTCAAATCCCCAATTTAAAGCCAAATCCCGTTATCTGGCAACATTGATGTCTATACGCTATAGGTCTGAACGATGTTATTTTGGGTTAAGTCCGGTAAAATGAGAATAAGCAAAAATTTATCTCACAAAAACATAAAAATACCCAAAATAAACGTCAAATTTATTCATAATAAAAAACAGCTTATTAAATAAATGTATTTAAAATTGCAATTAACTACTTACATTTTCAAATGCATTTTCCATTGGTAAAAAGAAAAAAATATTTATTGTAATTTTTTATTTAACTTAAATTTTTTCACAAATGCCATGTGGGTAAGTTCTAGTAAAAAGAGAACATAAGTACTCCCTCATGAACACTTTCATTAACCCAATTTTCGTTACAAGAAACTTTTTTTGTTATAACGTATGATGAACACACCAGACCATGTTGAATATGTTAATTTTAACAATATGTCTGGCTCTCTTACTTAAGAATTCAGTTAAGACGCTTTTGTTAATTTGTTGCCAATAGTGTTTATTGTAAATTTTTCCCTTAAATATGGGGAGTTAGTTCATTTTTATTTCGTTTCACTGTTGATTTATTTTATTTTTAAATTTCGGGGTTTAGTTCATAATGAACCAACTCCCCAATTTTGGGGACTTAGTTCGTTGGGGACTTTGTTCATACCACCATACCACACAGGCGTTATGTTCGGTAACCAGGTAGCAGAGCTGCGGCAGGCGGTTCTGCTTAAACTGAGTAGGTTTCGTGACACATTTTATATCTGGTTTGCCTACAAGACACTTCGTACCACTGCAGCTTATCCCGTTTGACCATGCCCTAATGAAAACGTAACATGTTGATATCCAGCTGCGGTTTCGGATTCGAAACCGATGCAACGTTTCCCAACGCTTGGCCATTTATTGCCCGAAATACCAACATAACTCGGTACCAGGGAAGGCAGACCCTCGTTCAATCATGGACAAAGTGATCGGAGATTCAGGTGCCTTAAGCGCAGCCTGACTGTCATTGCTGATGCTGATACTCCTATCACTCCCTCCATTTGTCACGTTTAAAATAGCAAATACTTCAGCTTAAAAGACTGTTGCCTTTCTACCCATAGCATAAGAGTACTTGCTTACAACCGGATTCAGTATTTGAGGTACTAGATCCATCAGTGTAAAAAGTTTCAGAATTATGCCCAAGTAGTTCACTTCGAGTACCTTAGTCCTTACTACTCGAAATAATTACTCCATATCATCTATTTAGTGCGAAAATTCATTAAATACAAAAAAGAAGAATTGATCTTTTAGCAAAAGGTCTTCGAAGACAATCTAATAACTAATCATAATCAAATGTTTGTATTTCGTTACTAGTAGATTTTTAATTATAAAAATATAATAATAGACTTATGTCTCAATACTTCAGTTGTGTAGTTACTGAAGATTTGAGGAGACGGTACTTTCTAGCAAATTCGAAATAGGACATCATTGTATCGAAAATTATTATAAATATTGGACAAAATTCCGAAATCCTTAACGTTAGCACTATGCTTTGTAATGCAAACTATTTGTTAGGTTCTATTCTTCCAGAGTTTGCAGGTCTAACATAACATCATTTCACATTTTATTGAAAAATCTAAAAAGTATCTCCAGTAAATTAGCCCATAACCTTAGGAACATAAAATTAAAATATCAGATGTGTAATCAAAAAAGTTTTGTCAGGTCGAGATTCTCGGTTTTCTCGATATATTTTCGAACTGTCCCTGAATGGAAAAAACATAAGACAAAGTATTCATAACAATAAGGAATAACATTTTCGTACAAAACAAATCCTCGATTCTACAGACTTTTGCTTATAAAACATCATTTTATTTATATTCTGAATACTTTTTCACAAGAAGGTCGTAATTTTATAAGAAATTAATTAATACACATATTTTTTTTAAATTAATTATTTTTTTTTTAAATTTATTATTTTTTTTTTAAAATTTATTATTTTTTTTTTTAAAAAGTTTATTATTTTTTTTATTGAAAAAATTTATAACCTTTATAGAGAATTTTTTGACAATGAATTTTTTCGACAATGACTTACTAGTGTAAATTATAATACTTCGAAAATAAAACCCTCCAGGTGAAA
Organism: Eustalomyia histrio; assembly: GCA_949748255.1. Taxonomy (NCBI): domain Eukaryota; kingdom Metazoa; phylum Arthropoda; class Insecta; order Diptera; family Anthomyiidae; genus Eustalomyia; species Eustalomyia histrio. The sequence goes on from OX456525.1 coordinate 99,314,731, forward strand.
ATGATCATATATTGTAATTTTTATATAGGTGACAGAGCTGACACAACTTATTTGATTTATAATTATCCAATGCATGTTGTCAGCATTTTATAGTACCATAATTATCATATTTTATTCACAGTCCCCATTTATGTTACCACAGTATGGTTACAACCAATCATGTTAAAAAATAGAAAGTGGCAATTATGAAATAATAAAATATATACTATAATAATGATGGCAGCCATCACATTGATAGTTAGAACCTATTTAAAAACCAGTTAATTGATTGTGACAAACATACCCGAATGCAGCAAGCATCATGTTGCAACCATGATTTTTGTCTGCGTGCAGCAACTAGATCAAGTGTTGCTAGAAGCCAGATACGAAATTTTTGCACAAACTTGAACATGGCACGTGTGTGCTTCATTTCGGCCAAAACTTATTTTCACTTTTCCCAACATTCTTCAAGCGTAAAGCGACACATTTTGGTCCAAGGATATATCTGTTTTCTGTGTGAACAATCAGCTGTTTTAATTACTCGTAAGTTGTAGCAAATTTTCAGTTCGCATACCTAATTTCAGTTAACTTCTTTTTGAAAGGGGAATTTTTGTCTTACACTCTGTTAGTTTGCTACTAAGAAACAGACCGAACAGAGCTAATATCTAACTGTTCTTAATTTTTCAAACTTTTTGTCGGGCGGGAATTTATATATACGTAATTTGAGTATGTATGTATTTATCAAATGTACTTGTGCAATATGTTAAAAATTTGATAAGTATTTCAACAAAATTATGTGTATAACATACATGCATACATATAAATATATCATACAAAATTACTTATCGTGTAAATAAACAGTTTTCTTTATACAAAACGCCGAAAGGGCAAAAAATAAAAAGAAGAAGAAAAATAACAAAACTTTTCTAAGCCTCATTTTCACAATATCCCGTTTGCTGGGAACTGGGGTTTTAACTGACACGTTTAGCATTGTTTCGCATATAAAATTTAAATTTATCTATTTGTTAAATTTAAGTGGACATTCAGTAATCGGGCCTAAGACTGTAAAAGAAGCACTTTGCGTAAAAAAATCAAATAAAATACGAAAACTTTTTTACAACAATAACGGAACTCGTAAAAAGAAAAGTTGTGATTTTAGATGAGTGGTGACAAATAAACAAACGAAAAAAAAAATTAAGGAATCCTTCCATCGCACATATAATAATGTGTACGATGGAAGAATGAAGACAGGAAATACGAGTATATAATACATATGAAGCTTTCCATACCAAATGCATAATTTTTTTTAAACAAATATATAATTTTCTGTAAATATATTCAACATTGTATTTTTTAAGATGTCCTAACTTGTTATAAAACAAATACTTTAATTTTTATCGACTATATGAGGTGGACAATATTCAACGAATATATTATCTAAAACTAATCAGAGTGTGATGGTAAACATTTCAGAATTGATAGAAAATCATCTATAGTAATTTTTAAAATAAAAAAGGGACGATTTTTTTGATAAATTAAGTAATCATGCGAGCGATTGATTGAAAAAGTTGTTTAAACTTTTATTTATACTGAAACATTGACACTAAATATTTTTTTTAACTGGACAATTGGTATGTAAAGCCTCGTATGTTATAAAACATAACAAAGTGGTAGGCAATTTGTCATTAGATCCCAAGAGTCGCATTTTAAACGTCATCGACCATGTGAAAGAGCTAGTGTAGACATAAACAAGTAAAATATTTTTCTGATACACTACTTTATTTTATTTAAGTTAGCTTAAAAGAAAATATTATTATTAAAAAAATATTCCAAAAGGTGTGTCTTTAGTGAATAAGCCTGTAGCTCAGGGAAAACATTTTGAAACTTTCCCCCTTTAGCCCCTCCCTGTGGATGTCTACGCTGGAGGAGGAATTTAAAGTTTTTGCTCCAGCGGTTGGGCTTGGAGATTTAGGGGCACATTTGCCTTATGGATCACCAAAATTTGCTACTTTCTTATTGGATAGTCCAAAACTTATCGTATCACTAAATCATTCCATACCCTCGAAAAAATATATTTTAAGCTTCACACACAGAGAAATTTATTGTCAGTTTCCAAACGAAATTCGGTTTCTACGCCTGAATTATGTTGCTAGATAGTAGATATCTACACGGGAGTAGCAGCCCACAATCCACGATTTTTGTTATTGAAGATCTATTAAGAAGATGATAAAGCAATTTCATATATATTTTTTATTTGAAATAAATTAGCTCACTTGGAAGATATTTCTGAGATACTTGGAAAAATTATTTAAAAATTGTATTGTTGTTTTTAAATGTAGATAACACTGAAATAAGACTTTTTATACCCTCGACCATATATGTTATGGTGAGGGTATATATCAATTTGTTATTCCGTGTGTAACGTATAGGTTGAGAACCCCATACAGTATATATTTTCGTGATCCTTATGTGATTTTAAGTAATTTTAGCGATGTCCGTCTATCTGGCTGTCTGCCTGTCGATAACGGCACGAAGACGCATACTTCCGAAAAGTTTGTATTCAAAATAAGCAAAGCCGGTTCAGCGGCAAAATGTGAAGTTTCTATACAAATTGGTGTATTTTAGTACCTTTAGGATAATTTTTATAGTCAGCACAAAGTGCGATTTTGTTCTACAAATTTTACTCAAAAACAAACACTCATACGTAACACAGTTATGGTGATAGTTAACACAATTTATAAAACACGAATATTCGTCTGAAAAAATACATCTCTTAAAAAATATTGAAATTGGTAATGAAAAATTTGAGAAAAAATATACTTTCAAATTAATTTTTTAATTTTATTTATTTAAAAAATGCCTTAAAGAATTTTCTTAGACGAGTTTTCTTCACAAAGTGAATGAGTAATTTGTAAAATTTTATGAAAAAGCTTCATACTTTTGATGAAATTATTTTAATTAAACTTTTTCAATGTGTGTATGACACTTGAAAGGAATACAATTTAATTTAGTGAAAAGTTTGAATGTATGAGTTTAATCGGAACTTCCATGATTGAAAATTGAAAATCCATAATATTATACAGATCATTCTTTCAATGGTTTTGGTATCGAGTTTGTTTGTTTGTTTGTTTTGGTGTTGTTTGTTTTTATTCGTTTCGGTTTTCCCCATACCGACATTAATTCCGGTACGCACCGGCATTATAAAAATGTTACGTTTTCATTATAAATTATCTGTTGTTGCACACTGACAAAATTATCATAGGACCTGTCATTCGCTGAAACTTGCCCATTGAAACTTTTTATTCAAATAAAGCATATTTTTTATAAAATTTAATGAAAAATTTCATTTTTTTTTATTAAAAATTTCCTACACTTATTCGATTAAAGGCTAATTTCATTAAAACTAAAAAGCTTTTTCATTGGATTTAAGAAATTGTCCATTCATTTGTGAAGAAAGCTTCATTAGTTTACTAAAAAACTTCATAAGAACTCCCCCAAGAAAATTATTTCTTTGTGTAAAAAAACAATATTGCCAACTGAAATAAAAAATTGATATGCGTACGTAGCAATATGAATTTTTATTAACAGAAATCGATAAAGTTAAATTAATCGCCAATTTTAGATACTTTGCCAGCAAAAATTAAGCTGCCAAAGGAGCAATAAAAGCATCACTACTATGGCAAAGGCATCACTTCTTTTCTGATGGTTTCATCAATGAATTTAATTTAATTGTAGTATTTAACTTTGATGGAAATTTAATTCATAAGAATGGAGGAAAATAAATTTAAAGAAGCGAACTTTATTAAAACAAATAAATAATTCTGCATTATTGAAAACATTTGAAATATTTTCAGGAAATTTTAATAGATTTTTGAACAAAGCTAAAGGGTGGTCGGTGGACTTCTTTCTTTGGGGTTATTTGAAAGAAAATGTGTACGTCGATAAGCCAGTAACAATTCAAGAGCTAAAGGATGAGATAAATTGGCACATTAACGGCATAGAATCTCAATTATGCCTCAGCGTCATCGAAAATTTGGACCATCGGATGGAGGTGTGCCGCCGAGGACGCGGCGTCCATTTGGGCAATATTTTGTTCCATACATAATTGAACTATACCATATTATCATAATAAAAAGAAATGACAATAGTTTCCTAAATAATTTGTTTTTTATTCAAAATCAACATCGGTCCTTAAAATCTAACCAGCCTTTAAAATATTTTTTGATAATTTAAAAACTGGTTGTACAGTTTCAAAAATTCTTAGACAATTTTAAAATATTTTTGTACAATTTTGATAATTTTTACACAATTTTAAAACCTTTTTGGGCAATTCGAAATATTTCTTACACAATTTAAAATTATTTTGGATGATTTTAAAACATTTTTACACAATTTTAAAATTATTATGGTTAATTCTGAAATAAAACTAGAAATAGTGGTTATTTTAAATAAAACACACAATTTAAAAATGCACAGATTGCGTCGTCATAACTATTTAATGCAAATGACAGGCTAAGCTAGTTTAATTTTTTTTTTTTAAATTGCAAAACTGCATATACTCTAAACTTCATGAAATTTTAAAATAAAATATAAAAAATGATTAAATAAAAAAATTATAAAATTTCATCAGAACTATTTTCTCATTGAAAGTTTTGATTTTATATGATCAGAAAACAATATTTTGAATAAACGCTTTAGATTTAAAAAATACACTTATGCTTTATAAGCAATGAAGAGTGATTTTTTTTTATATGCGTCGGGTTTATATCAAAATCACTACATTTGAAAAATGAACATATGAATTATTTTGGGAGTTCCTTAGAATAACACAAAAAAATCATACTTTGCAATTTTTCAAATATAAAAATATTTTTACTATTATAGATAAGAGTTTCTAAAAAACATTTTGTTTCAGTTAGTTGTGTTCCTTATTTTGCTCATTGAGTACTATACATCTTTTGGTTTTTGAGATATTAACCGATTCCTAAAAAAGGAATAGCAGAAACATGAAGATGTAATAGTTTATAAATTTAAGAAAAATTCTAAATTTTTCTAGGTTTCCTAAAATAGTCTAAATTCATCTTAAACTCTTTTTAGTGCCCTTTAGGGAAAGTAATCGGTCATATGTGTCAAGCACATTCGGTGACAACATGCTAGGGACCGATCCTGGGTCGGTATTTGTAGTTAAAAATTACTGCTTACTTTAACATGGCGTTGTTATGGGAGGGGTCAATTGCCAGAGTCTAGACATCTTGTGAAAACAGATTTGTGCTGACAACCGAATCTGTTGCCAATCGAATGGTTCAGTTACAGCAACCCAATTTTTTGGTTGTGTGTACTTTTTGTCAAAGTCAAATTACTCATGTCTCAATTGGTTTTCAGTTGTCCCAACCGAAAAATTCGGTCACCACAACCGAACCATTCAAATATGTTTTATCTGCGTATCCTAAAAAATACAATTCAGTGAGATGACTTAGGATTTGTTGAAAAACTAATTTAAGGCATGTCACAAAAAATGTCATCAATCAGTTCTCTTTTATGCATAGAAACCAGGCTTGTGGCATTTTAATTTCATTGCTCGTAAATCATCTACATAATGTTTTGTGGTGCATTATTTAACGTTTTTAGATTCGTGATTTCCAATCAATTTGGCTGCTAGTAATTGATATCCATTTCTGACTGCTTCAAATAGCAGCCTTTGTCAAGATTTTTACATAAAAACTTTAATGTTTACATAAGTCTATAGACGCTGATATTTTGTTAATGCTTTGTTATTATTAAATTCAAAAATTTTAAATTAACTTCACTTAAATAACGCATGGTGAGGATCTTATTATTGAGAATGTAACAAATTAAATTTTTGTAATATAAACATTAGATATAAAATTCATTTTGTGCTTTTTACTCCTTTGAGATGGCTTGTATAAAATTATGCAGGCAAACTAATGCAGTTTAATACACACCATTCGATTTTAGAGTAAATATCTTTTAAAGAGACACCTACATAAAAGGTTTTTATCATGTTTACACTGTGGGTAAAAATCAATTTACATAAGTAGATGTCAGTTTTCTTAAGTGCATACGCAATGGAAATTCATGGAAAGTAAAAGCAAATATACTACATAATATAACTTCAATATTTAAAAAGATTGAATAGACACAAGGATGTCACAGTAAATGAAATCAGAATCGATTAAACAGAAAATTGATAAAGTGGAGTAAAATCTTAATAAGGCAGAGGGTATTTTTACAAAAATATTTATAGAATTAAGTAAAATTTTATTTTTTTCGTTTTCACAGAAGAGAGCAACATAATTTCATTTTTAAATTTTCAATTTTTTTACAAATTTTTGCATTTATGATGGTTAGTATTATTATGTTCAAAAAAATTACCATTATTTTATTACTGAAATTTGCAATGATCATATTATAATCCCAGTGATTATAATATGATTCCAAGAAATGGCAAAATCTAACTCAGTGATCATAATATGATCATTAGAATCATAAGTATTAAAATAATTTAGAATCCTCAATTATTTGGAACTATATTTTTTCTCTTCATGATGAATGTTGTACCTTAGCGGAATAATTAATATATACATATGTATATGCATACATATTTGTATTAATATTTATATTTATCCATCTGATATTCATCTAATTTTAGAATCAAATATTTTTGTAGATCCTGTAGTGAATAAAGATTTTTTTCGACACTGTAGTGATACAAAACTACTTATGATAATTTAAAAACTCAAGGAAATCCGAAATAAAATATATAGACTTAAACCCTTGCACTACCATGGAGATCATGCATATCAATCAAAATTTAAAAAGTCATATCTCTACCGAAGGGATATTTAGTCCCATTTCATCTTGTACAAAAATCCAGTGGACATATAATCCCCGGACATATCTTCCTTCAGAAGGATACTACAATTTATAAATATTTTTTTTTATGAATTTAATAATAAATTTAATTTTTAAGATTATTTTTTCTGAACTTGAATTTATGGTACGGTAATGAAAGGGTTAAATAAAGAGATATTGATTTTCATTCCATTCTGGTTCGTAATCAGGTAAGTTGAACAAAATATAATGAAATGGGATCACTAAGCACTGGAAACGAAATGGAATGGTACAGCAAACTGTATGACAAAAAAATTAAATAAGTCACCTCGTGTCTGTCGCATAAAAATTTAACCCACGGGATTCCTTCCTTATCTATCTTATTTGCGTGGTTAGTGTGTGCTATTTACCAAGCTTTGCAAACAATTTGTCCAATTTTAGTTATCTCGCTCCCGAGGGATCCATTTTTATAAAACAGACAAAGGGTGACACTTTTTTTAAGAACGAAATGGAGTAAAAGGGGAACGAAATCTGTCATCAGCATACCACCTGTAGATTTTAATATAATCTTATATGCAATTTTACTCTTTGACACTTTGCCGTGAATTGTATATAGGTACCAGAGAACTGCAAAATCTGATTGCAAAACGTTCATATGCAATCAACACAAGAATAAATATGTGTTTGCGTTGAATATACTCCAACACACATATTTGTTGATGATTTTAAATCAATCAAACGACGTGCAAATTGTTGTCACTGATTTATAATCAACGGTCGTTTTTATACCATTGATTTTATTCTGTTCATTCGAGCCAACAATAATTATTTTGATGTAGAATAAATCAGAAAAAACAACAAACAACCTGCATGAGTGTAATCATAATTAAAACAAAATAGTTTCTTAAATATAAAAAGGGGGTTGGTTTTGTAGAAAAACATTTCATATATGTTATATGTATATAAGGGTGGGTCTAAAATACGTTTTTTTATAATTTTTATTAGGAATACCAAAAATATTGTTCTTTGTGAATTTTTTTTTTTTTAAATTAGGTCGATATCTCAGGCTCTCCCAATCCGGTTAAAGTTAAATATTGCCTAATTGTCCAATCAAAATAGATGAAAAATATTTAGACAATATTTAAATTTTTCCGGATTAGGCAAGTCTGAGATATCGACCTAAATTTTTTTCCCAAAAAATATTTTTATTTCACAAAGAAGGATATTTTTAGTATTGTATTACTAATAAAAATTCTAAAAAAGCGGGTTTAAGTCCCACCCTAATGCACATTTATGAAGTGTGTTTCTATTTTGTTGTAATTATGAACACACTCATATGCGTTGTTTGTTGTTTTTTCTGATTAATTCAACGCTGACTTTTTGTTGAGTGATTACATTTGCAGTAAACATAATCGACATATGATTCACACTGATCCCAATTACGCGTTCAGTAACATGATGCTGATTTTATTCTACAGTGAATTTTGTTGAATTATTAAATGTGAACAAGAATTTTTGTGTATGATTAAATCAAGAAAAAAGTTGATTTTGCAGTTCTCTGATAGGTACATGCTACACTGTCGGCTAAAATGGAAAATGGCGTAGCTAGAATTTTGGTTTTTCTTCACAGAAAAAGCTAAAATCTGAACTAGATATTTCTAAAAAAAATTCCTTATAAATCTATAAATTTTGATATTTTATCTTGTGCAGAAATGAAGTTTGGTGCAGTGCCACATAATTACTCAATCACAAGAAAAATGTTTTTTATTTCAAAGGTTGCTATTTTTATAGCCTATTTTGTGAAGGCATGTTGTTTGGCTAAATAATTCATTATCGTCAAAAACCTAGCTTTGAAAATTGTGTTAGTTATACCAAGGACGGTATTAAACTCAGGATGTACAAAATGCCAATTTTTTTAGCCATGCTGCCATGCCAACACCATGAAAATTTTAATTAATTTCAGTTTAAAAATTCTTGGTTATACCCTTTTGCATTTTAGTTAACGATATAATTTTTTTTGAAAAAGAAGTTTTTAATATACTACACACCAGTTAAAAGGATGCTATACTATGGGGGCTCCATAAGATCTAAATAAAACTTGGATATATGCACTCAAAAAAATTTGTAAGTTACTAAGTGACAGTTGTTAATTTTAATTGCTACAATACAACTTTTATCACAGTTATCAAAAAAAAGCAACTAATGAAAAATAAAAGTTGTTATGTTTAATAATATTTTTATGGAAATTCGATTCATCAAATTCCATTTACCCGTATAAATAGAAATCCCCACATGCCAGTCCCAAACGTGTAAATTAATTCTGCCTGGTAACTCTTCACTAGCAAGTTCAACAATAACAAAGACATCAACCATCATGCTGACATTTGTTGGCGACATCATGTTCTAGATAATGCTAGTAAGACCCATCTTAACGGCATCACCAGACATTGCACACAACGCTGGATATAGTTGGATAAACATATCGTATGGGGATATATTTTAACTACTTTATACGTGATGTCGGCTACCACATGTACTATAAATAAGCGGCCAGAGATATGAGCTCAGTTTAACTTATATCGTTAATACGGCAACAACTCAGCATAATAAAAGTGGAAATTAATTTAATTAATAGTGTAAAAATATAATTTAATAAATTTTGTTTGTATAATTGTTTAAATAAAAAGTTTCTATTAAAATTTCATCTGTTGTTAATTATTTGAAATATAAAAAGAACTTGATTTAAACAACTAATAAAATAGTGTTTTTTCAGTAAACGTTTAATTTTCGTTAGTTATTTCAAAAATTAATTTTTTTGAATGCATTGTTGATATGTTATTTTGATAAATTAATGATATTTATGATTAATAGGATTTTAAATCATACTCTTATTTATAAATTGTTTTTTATTGCAAAGAAACATGAACACTTTTATTAGTAAATTATAGAGAATAAAAATTAAAAATTACATCAGATCCAGCAGCATAGAATCCCAGCAAAACCACACATTACCAAATAATGTGGAAAGTATGTATAGCCATAGGGGCTTATGGATTACTTTACACCTTACTTCACCGATGAATTTTACAGGCGATGAGCCTCAAAGTAATGTATACTCATTACTTTAGAGGTGATAATGCAAGGGGTTACTTATATGTTTACGAGAATGTAAAAAGTAATGTGTCTAAAAATAGATTTCTAAAAAAAGTAATTTTTATTAAAAAAAATTATTACAAATATATTAAACATAATGAAAAATAATGTGGTCATGATGGGAATCGAACCAGGGAACTCTGGTTGCCAGCTAAGAACTCTACTCACTGAGCTATCGGCGCATATAGTATTTGATTGCTTTAAACTTAAATGAATTGTTGCGCTTCGTTTTTTCTCTAATGTTGTCAAAACATACATACATTCCCCCTTTGCTTACAAAAAAAAAAAAAAAAAACAGAGAAATGTATCTAAAAAAAAATTTCAAGAATATTTCAATTATTACTTTACATTTATAAATTAATATTACTTAATTAATAATCAGTAACTTATTACTTTATGCTTGCAAATAATGAAAAAGGTAACAAGCTATCATTACAAGGTATCGCATGACAATATCGCACCCATTACCAAAGTTTTGCTGGGATACTTAGAATTTTCGGTATGGCATTTTCAGAATGCCCTTTTTGGGTTAATGGCTTGATGATTGTATATTTTATATTAAGTGTTGGGAAAAAAATTAACAAACCCAAAATACAACACACAATTGTACTAACATCAACGAAAATTAACAATTTATATTTACCCTTTATTTCTTTACAGTTTTTGTTTTGAACTTTTATTCTTAAAGTATTTAATAAACAAAGCTTATGAAGCCGTTAATTTTAACTGTTTGTTCTAATCAGTTTTTTTAAATCTTCAAGATATTCTATGTTTATAGTTAATGAATTATAATTTTCACTGTATCCTTAATCCTGTGAGGTAAAGAAGTTTTTATGCATTGTTAATCTGTTAAGGTCCATGCAGATGCGAATGTTTATTAAATGCATTGTTAATCTGTTAAGGTCCATGCAGATGCGAATTTTTATTAAAACTGAGAAAAGGTTAAATATTAAAAAATGCGTATTTTTTTATATAGAGTTAAAATATTTTTTTTAATACCATAAAATGTGGTACACCAAACCAAATAGATACATAAACCATAGCGGGGTTCGTTATTAGCGGGCTCCGCATTAAAGGACAGATTTTTCTGCCGCTGTCACCCTAATGTACTTATTTGTTTCTAGTAGCAATTTGTAGAATATTTGGAATAAATTTTATAAGTGTGTTGCTGCTATAAGCTAATTAATAAAATGAAAAAAAAACTTCTTGAAGTATTTTTTACCTTTTTTCATGTTTAAGTGCAATGCAAAATTTGAACAATATTTCTTATTGGGGTCAATGATGTAAAAATTTTTATTTTTTTTTTATTAAATTTACATTTTGTAAATGTTCAAAATGTAAATTACACAAAAAACATACATATTGAACATTCATCGAGATATAAACTACTTAGGATGCGTTGACGAATACTGTTTATTCTTTATCGATTTGTGTAAAATTTTTTGAAATCGGACAGTATAAATTTTTAAATAAAATTATTAATATTTATTTAAGGTTAACATACATATATGTATTTTATGATATGCGGCTGTGTGTCCCTTGAGGATCGTTGAACTAGCAAAAGTACCAGGAGGCTTCTTATAAGTCCCATTACATCTCGAAAGTACTCTGACTGCAACAGTTACCATCTTATACAGAAGAAATATTAGAAGGTTCGGCAAGCTAAACTACTAGATTCTTAAAGGACTTCTTGTAAGGAGAGTGGAAGAGTGTCAGCAAGAATCTGCAAGATTTTCAAAAAAACCCGTGGGCATCTTTGCGAACAACCAGAAGGAAGTTAATTTGATTTTTTTGTACCACATATTCTGGTATTTAAGGTGATGCCGGCAGTAAGGGATGTTATGATATATAACAACCTGCTGTGGGTGTAACTTGGTATACCTACCAGGGTAGTTACGGAGTAGTCGGAGGATGCGGTTTTAGGAAAATGCAAGTTGTTGTGGACCTGATGGACAGCTAGTGGAAGAGGCATAAGTTATCTGTTAATCCGAACAAAACGACGCTTGTGTTCTTTTCGCGTAGGTTTATTCTCCAACAGAGACTAAATATCTAGGGATGCCTTTAAATAGTAAGCTAATGTGGTCAAGGCATGTTGAACTAAAGATGTCTCGGGGCTGTGGATTTTCTAGCTATGCAGGAGCGCTTTTCGAAAGACTTTGGGTTTAAAAACTGCTGATGTACACTGGCTGTACTTTGCAGTTATTACACTCATCGTAGTCTACGTTATTTGACCCATCATAGTCTGCCACTTTTAATACGAGTACAAAGAATAAAAAATTGTGAAGGTCAAATTGTGAAGCACATTGTAGACGCAATGTATCAGTTTGTAGTTAAGGCAGGTTTTTTATTTTCCATATTTGACACTCGCTACCAAAATTGAATAAGGAATTCTTAAAATTTTTGAGTAGTTTTCGCAAAATTTAAGAACTAAATTTGATAGATCTGCCACCTTTCCATAGCGCTTTAATTGGAAGCTTTAACCAGATAAGCATAGTGCCTATCGCAATGCAAAAGTTTGTCGATAAAGCAGTTTTCAAATTTTCTATTTGACTCTGTCGAGAAATCACAAAATTTTCTTAATAAACAACAACAAATTCAATAAAATTTTTTTAAAAGCTTTGAATAATTTACGAAAAATTCAAGAACAAAATTTTACAGAACGGTCACTGTTCACTGGCATATTTGAGAAAAATTTGGTACATAAATTTTAATTGAAGGACGAACCTTATTGAACTTGGTTCGTATCGGTCCACATTCAAATCTACCTCTACTCCCATCTACGATAGATCGGTTTGGCAATACCTGGTTGAGAAATTTTTTATTTCCTGCTTGCACCCGAGGCTAGTGGCTGATCTTAAAGATATTCAAGAGATTGCCTCGATATTGAAATATTATTTACTCTGATCTTCGCCTGAAAAACAGTCTTATTATTCGGTATTATGAGGCGGAGGCATTTTTCAATAGAGATCTCGCAGCTATTGAATCCACACCCGTCTTTCCATCTACTTTCGAACCAACCATATAGAAATTATGTCTGGATTGTCTCCCAAAAAGGTAACTTCTAACCAGAATTATCTGCTTAGGATTCGTGTACTGCAACTTGTCGTTTTTTGACCTTTCGGAGATCCTAACACAATTCAATTCTGCGGTGTTGTACGTATCCCAGTATCTGGTCTCAGATCTTCAGGTTGTGTCTTCCAATGACTACAAATCCATTCTCCAGTTGCATTCAGCTGAAGCAAAGCGGCCTCATATATCGACAAAATTTTCTTCAGCTTGGTTGGCAATTTCATTCAGATTAATCTCAACATTTTCTACTCAGCTCATAAAAGAAGGTTCAGGACCATTTACGGAGTTTGCACATCTTTCCGAAAAAGATCCCAAATTATATTTGGGTATATACATATTTGTAATGTAAAGTTTATAAAGTTACACAACAAATGTGTGAATATTAAGAAATCATCTGATTTTTATCGGACAACATATTGGATATTCCAGTTAGGCCCATTCTATTGTGGTACTTAAGTGACGTTATATTCGCTAATGACTATTTTTTCAAAGTATTATATACTTTTTTGTTTCCGTAGACTTTGTCATCTATTATGTTTAAAATAAAATGTACAGGAGGCTGACAATGAATGTACTACATCCATATATTAAATAAGGAAAATTTAACAAAAAAATATGTATATCCAGTAACATTTTTATGCTGTAAACGACTTAACCTGATGCACAGTCTGTTTCTGTTTCACCATCAATAATATTAGTTTGCAATTATACCAAAACTAACCGGTTCTATGACAAGTTCTGCAAGGTAATCTTAAATTTGCATTGTAGTTCCGAGGAATATGTTTCGGAATCTGTTTTTTTTAAAGAGCTTGTACACAAAGAAATCATTGTAACAACCGAATAATTTGGTTGAAGCCACCGATATATTTCTTTGTCACAACCAAAATTCGGTTAATGCAAAAGAATTTCGGTTGGAACCAAATATTTTTCGGCTATAACGATAAATATGTTTTCTCTGTGCAAATGAATGAGTTGTAAAGCAGACGAATTTAAGAACCGCTTGCATAACCATTGCTGGGATCATAACAAAAACAAAAATCCAAATGTTAACAGGGGGAATTATTATATTTGTAGAAAGCTAGAATGGATGAAAGTGTAAAATAAGCACACTCACAATATTATTCCGTTAAAAACAACTTAAAATACATATTAAATTAATCGAAAATACAATCAAAAAGAGGACTACTGATTTTTTATTATATTCAACCCAATTTGTTGTTTATTTTCAATCATTGTTTAATAATCGACAAAAGTAAAAACAATAGAAAGTCGTTTAAAATAACCATTAAATTTTTACTTACAAAAAGTTAGAAAAAACTACTTTTGTGGTTTTTTTTCAAATTGAAAGTTTTTTCATTTGTGTGTAATTACAAAACAGAACACAACACATGCAGGTGTATATATTTTTATTGGCGTTGTGTGTATGTATATTTGAATAATTTCTTGTAATTTTTATTGAAATAATTTTGTATATATACAAACTATTTTGGTAAAAAAACAAAAAGGAATTATATGAATTTATATTTTTTGAAACAGAAAACATAAAATTTTACATTTAACTGAAAATATCAACTCCTACTGAATGTCTGTAAATTTTTATAGTTTGTTTTTTGAATGACTGATTCAAATAGTTAAAAAATATATTTCTATGAATTTCAATTGATTCTTCATTTAAAAATAAACTTTACGTATTACTTCTTAAATAAACTACAGTCGGTAACGGAAAATATATTGTGAGTGCAGTTGTAAAGGATACACCTTAATTAGAGAAACAAATTTAAAGACTTAGTCGCTGTGCAAATATTACATTTATTATAGCTGGATGTAAAGGAACGACGAGGACTTCTGACTGCATAAGAATGAGAGATATATTAAATGCAATTTAAATATGTTTTCTATAAGACTAATTTAAAGAAATTTACATAAAGACGATGCCAGCGGCACTACCCAGGCACTATGGGATGAGAAAATATAAATATGAAATGTAAGTTGAAACTAAATGAAATGCATTTGGTTTGGTAATTGTTGTTGTTGATAAGTGTTGTAGCAATGACAAATCTTAGTATTGGAAATGTTTATACATAGAATGTGTTTTATTATAGTTATGAGGAGGCGGCTATGTTAGCAAACCCAGCAAAACTTTATATATATTCATGCTTTACCTTGTAATGATAACATGTTATCTCCTGCATTATTTTAAAACATAATCAAAAGGCATCGATTAGATATTTCATGATTTATAAACGTAAAATAATACTTAACTAAAAAAATTTATGAAAATTTGCTTTTAGACACATTACTTTATAAAAATACACATTCCATTTCACTTCTTTTCTAAATTAAAAGCAGTAACTGGTAAATTGCTAACTATTGGATAACCTTAAACAAGTATAGGTGCCTATGAAGGGTCTTGATCCCTATTAAATAAAGATTGCGGTAGGTAAACCCGAATGAAATCTCCGAAAAAGTTAATTTATGCAAATACTAAATTTCATTCAAATATCTTTTTTACGTTAATGACCTGTAGGACAGACGGAAGGACTGTAATCGTTAAATCGACTTAGAAATTAATTTTGAGACGATTGATATACTATAGAATTCATCAATAAAGTAAGGTGGCTATAAATTACTTTACACATGATTTGGTAATATGTGGTTTTGCTGGGAAACATGTTGTTTTTTCTTTTAAATAAATCCTCTTGAACTGATTTCATATTTCATAAATATTACTAGTGGCCAACACAATGATATTCGGTCATTAGTAAGGACTCGGCAACAAAAAAAGTTATAAAAGTAATGTCTTAAGCTTTTAAAAAAAATCTAAAAACTGTTAAATAGGCCATTAAAATGAACAAAAATAAGCTGTAGGATTTAGAAAAAATACCATTAAATTTCATAAATTTGTCCTTAAAATAACAACAACTTACTTATCTTCCTATGACTCAATGTACTGCCTACTTTGGAAAGGTCACAGAAGATAGAAAGATAGATAAAAGGTAGAGGCAGATGAAGGGCTTTAGGTATGGCAAGTTTAATCATAGAATAGTTGTTGTGCGCCATCTGATGGAGAGCCGGTTAACTTCTTTGAAGTTTTTAAGTTTATAGACAAGATTATAATGGAAAGGTCCTATGCAATGCGAACTAAAGAAATTGATCTTTTATGCAGCGTATTTTTTTTTTTTTGCCTTAATATTAAGGCTTCAAATGAACAGAATTCCAAATTTCCATGGGGGATAGTGTTCACCAAAAAACTTTAGTCTTCTTTCACGAAGCCTAGGACATACGCAGGGTATATGCTCCGCTGTCTCAGCGTTCAATTTAAGGATCTCTAGTCCTTAAATGGTATCTGAGATTACAGTGTCGAGTGAAAAGTCCTGTTAAGGTCCTTAAGCGATTATCTCTTAGCTTGGGGCTGGCCAATGGTAGCATTCTAGTACGCGATGGTCTTGCATTTCAGGTACACCACAGAAAGATTAAAAGCCAAGGAAAGGACGACGGGCATTTGGCCAACGTGTCAGCCCGTTCGTTTCCCGCATGTGCCTCGTTCCGAATAACCTAGATAAGGAATTATTTGTTGGAAACATCGAGTCTATTGAAGGACTTAGTGAACCAAACCTGTGATCCCCGATTGGGTTCCCAAGATTTGCTGGTTCAAATGCGTCTCTCGAAGATGATCACATAATAATTCCGGGTAAAAATCTGGCTTGGTAACATCTTATCCGTGGTCTTGGGCAGTGGATCGTCAAGAAACAACACCAATATCCTCATGTGGCCCCGCTGGTCACCTCCATTGATATTATCAAGCTCCCGGAGACGCAGGCGTCCTCCTGTACCGAGATATGTGATTGTGGTATATTAAGCATGGCACCAATGGGGCTAGTCGGACACGTTCTTTCCGCACCAGTTATGCCCAGGCAGGATAAGCGATATATCCTATTAAGCGCCCCCTTCGCCTGTGTTTGCTCCACCTTGGGCTACCATGCTAGAGCAGCATAAGTATCCATATTTCTCACGATGGTGTTGAAAAACCAGTAAGCCATTAGACCCTAAGTCCTACCAAGCTCTGTGATATTAAATTAATGCGTTAGTGTTAACCAGCAGTCTATACTGAAGATAAATATGTATACATTTATTGCAGCAAATGTTAAAATTATGTTAAAACTATGTTACCTTCTGTTGGGACCACACGGTTTCGTACATATTTATTGCTGGTAATATATGTCGCAATAATTCTTCAGTAATATTCGCTTACAATTATTGCTGTCATTTTCATATGAAAATTTTTACAATGATGGCAAAAAAATTAAAAATAAAAAAAAAATTGTTCAATTTAAAATAATTAAATAAATTTAAAGAAATTATAAGGAAAAAATTAAAAAAATAAAACAATATTTGACTTTAAAACGGTATTTATGAGTAGAAGAACCTAGTTCCCTCAATTTTTTTTTTGAGTTAACAATAAGCGATTTTATGCTGTTGTTCTTTTGACGTATTTAACTTATTGCTATGACATTTGTCTTTAATCTAGATCAGGTGTAAGTGATATGAGGAAACCAAAAGAAGAAGCTGTATGAGGAATTGGAAACTCATACACATTATTTTTCTAAATTGATATGTTCGCGAGGGATTGAACCCACAATTTTCGGTGTAACACCGTTCTTACGACAATTCGAACAAAATACTTTTAAGGAAATACGCCCAACACTTACAATTCAAATATCATCTAATTTAGTCAGAAACAGTCACTACTTAACCAGCCTGAAAAATTAACACAGCCGCCAAAGTTTTATTATTTTTGAAATATTGTTCAACATTGAAAACGCGCTGTTCTATCTTCTAATGCTGCATTTCAAAGACTTCAAAGACTTTCGTCCAATGTAGCACTTTATAAATATGATGCAACTGTTTTATTAAAAAAGGAACATGAGACCGATAGGATATCGTATGCTTATTTCATATCATATCAAATGTTTTTTGTTTACAAAAATTTTTAAAATACGTTTTGAAAGAAATATACATAGATTCTATTTATGGAAAAATACGGCACGTTCTTGAATTTTTTTTTTTTAATTTAAATTTATTTTTTTCAATGAGAATTACAAGCAATTTTTAAGGAGATTATATTACATTTTTTATGATTTTTATTATGAAATGTAGATATATGAATCTAATTTAAAAATATTTTATGAAATATTTCATCATATTTAAAAAAACTTCATGAATATGTAGAAGAATTTATGACAAATGATTTACTTAGAAAAGGCCCTCTTTTTAAAGAAATAATCCAAAATATCTGAAAAAGTGATGATAAAAAAGAAGCTTAAATAAGTAAATAAAAATGAGCTATAAACAGCTCCAACAAAAACATAGCTTATTTAAACTTTATGTTTTCAAGATCACAATCTAAGGAATTCTAACTTTTTAAATAGGCCTCTTGCTCTACTAAGGACGTATAACCATTAAATAACTGCATGTATTAATATTACTTATACGCTACGAATTTCTATTCTAAATTAACAAAAGAAATTACTTGATCAATTATGTTACATTGCGTTAAATTTAAGTTTTAATATACAAAAAAATCAAAAAACACAAATTTTGTCTAGTTTTTCGCAACCTTAACCCCACAGCTTAACGGCAATAATAATAACATCTGAAATGTATTTATGTAGGTTAAAGAAAAAGGGGTCTTTAAGTTTTCCCTTTGTCTTTTCCTTGACTTGTCTTAAGTTTATTTTACTTATTTTATTTCCCTTTATAACACAACAAAAATTCCCTTCTAATTGTTATGAGTGGGTTTTAGATTCATAAATGATGATTATGAAAATAACTACGACTGCTGACGATGAAAATAACTACGACGTTGGAAGATTATATTCCTGTTTGGTTGCTTCATTTTTGGTCAAAAGTTATAACAACAAAATATCTATACAAGTAAATAAGGATTACACAATTTTGATTGTTTTATGTCCATGTTTTGGGTTCTTTCTTTTTTGGCAAAATAATATTTAACTTAAAGAAGTTATGGAAAGGGGTTAAATTGTAAAAAATTTTATTGCTAAGAGGCTAAGATAATAAAAAACCAAACAAAAAATGTAGAACGGGATGTTTCTTATTGTATCACAATTTTTTAAGTTTAAATCTCGTTTTGTAATGAAAAAGTCATTAACTTTTTGTGTGTTTTGATTTTTCAATGATTTGAATAGACCTTGTGACTTGAATAATACTTTTGGTGGTCGATTGCCGATAATGGGGCTGATATTAAAAGGTGGTATTAGTTTTATCTTGTATACCTAAAAACATATAACTTCTTAAAACCTTTTCTTATTATCACATTTTGTTTTGTTTTCCACATTCAGAATTTGAATGCACCAAAAAGATAGCTGCTAAGTAATTGATAGCATATTAACGAATAATGTTTTTTTCGCATAGATTATGCAAAAAAGAGTAAGATTTTGTCAAGTTTATATTTTTTTGCTTAATGTTTGCATAATTTATGCGAAAAACTTTCTTAGTTGTTATGCTATCAATAACTTGTCAACCTTTTTTTAATGTGCGATATTTTCATTTGAATAAGAAAAACAAATTGCAACTCTGATACATAAGTTCCCAATAAACATTTTTACGACACGTGCGGATTCATGAATCTACGTAAACGAAACATTAACGGACCGTATAGTTAAATTTTCGAAAACAATACGTTTTGACTCCGTGTTTGTGTATCCGTATCAGTACTGTCAAATACGGAAAACCATTTTTCATCAGTTTTTCTACCGTTGCTTTTGGATTTGTTTAGTTATCAAAATAAAATACTTAAATATCCATGAGGTAAATATTTATAAAATTTAAAACTATTTTTACGATGATGTGCACAAATTTATGCATATGTGCAAATAAAAATATTACCTGAAAGTTTATAATAGATTTTGTGAAAAAATTTGCATTGTGTGCTACATCATCGTGAATGCAACCATTTAAACCAATATTGAATTTTTGTTTTATTTTTTCATGATTTGTAATGGGCCACAAACGCAGGGATTGATGGATGCTTAATATGCTGGAGATATATATGGTATTTTTTTATAGTAATTTTGTTTGGTATTTGTTGTATTTACTTCTTAAAAGTTTTCTTATTTTATCTTAAATATTTTTGTAAATTAATTTAAAAAATTAAATAAAATTTGATATTAAAAAAAACACACAAATCCGCTTTTTGTTGAAAAACGGTACGAGTACGGACTAAATGCTGATCCGTAAACGGTCCGTCATTGACGGACTTTCAACGGACAACTCCGTTTTTCATCCGATATATCGGTCCGTAAACGGTCCGTCATTGACGGTATTTCATTTGCATTTTTAATATTGGGTTTTTATTATTAACATAACTTTTTGATTTTAATTTGTGTTGTTATATGTTACATTGTGATAATAGGTTTTTTGTTACTTAAATTAGATTGAATATTTGAAATAAATTAGGTTGAATACTTATGAATAAGTTATGTTGAGAACTACTTTCAACAGGATGACTCTTTGCGTAATAAAAACCCTCTGAATTTAAGGATTTTTTAAGAATAAAAATGTTTTTCTTGCAGCAAAAAATCTTAAATGTTTAATGGTTTTTTTATAGGAATAGGCCTCATATTATGAGGATTTTTTTATTGTATGTCATATATTCTTTGAAATCTTGGGTTATCCTCTAATTCAGTGTTTTTCTTTTCAAAAATTTTTAGAATCTGAGGCTATTTCCACAAAAATGGCTTTGTAACAAAAAGGTCTTTTTTTGTAGGATTATGATTTTGAATAGAAAAAATTTCTAAGAATTAATGGGTTTTTCTATAGGAAAAAGACCTTGAAATCTGAGAAATTTTCTTTTAGGAGAGGTTTTTAGAATCTAAGTGTTTTTATATAGGAAAAAGTCATTATAATGTTAAGGTTTTTTATTAGAAAAAGTGTTATGAATCTTAAGGATTTCTTAGAGAAACAATTATCTATAATCTGAGGTTTTTCATTTGAGAAAACGTCTATAGAATATTAGGTTTTTCTTTAGAAAAAAGTCCTCCTGAATTTTAGAAATTTTCTGTTCCAGTGCTAGAGGGAGTGCCGCACTTTCGACCTGATCGTCAGCCTCTTTCTGAACTAGTACCCACAACAACTCATTGTTTTAGAACAGGCTTATATTTTAAACACTCAAAGAGCTATCTAGCGTTGATCCTTACAATTTTTTCCATTTTCTCTTACATTAATAAAGTAGTTTTTGCTATTCCACACTTAATCGAACCTGACAAATACTAAATATATTTACTGTTGTACCTTTTTGAAGATAGTCTATCAATAAAACACCTTTGTAATCCCAGAAAACCGTTGCCATAATGTCACAAGCCGATTGAATTGTTTTTGCCTTCTTTGGTTTCACTTCCACCAACTTCAGTCTATATTTCATCAGCAGTTATGAAACGACGCTTTAAATCAATTTTTAATCGATCCAAACAAGCTTGATAAATTTTCATTCAAATGCAGAAAGATTTTTGATCTGTAATTCTTGATGGAAAATAAAATGGGAAGGAAGTATCATCAAATGCTGTTGCAGTTTTTGGACGTCTACTTTGTGGTTCATGTTTAATGCTTGTACGACTACATTTAAATTCAGCAACCCTACTTTTTAATGCTGCATATGAAGAAGCACTTTAATTCTTATGTAAATATTTAGTGACACCAGTAATTTCAGCTGAAACGCATTTTGTCGGGCGTTGCTAAAAAAAATTGTATGATCCCCTCTGGAATAAAAAAAGATTTTTTTTCTATCTTCCATTTTTGGGGCCGGGGCCTGTGGAACCCTCCCAGGACCCAAAAACTGGTACAAGTAGTAACATATAAGTGAAGGTACTCAAATGAAAGGAAATTTCCTCAGGATATCAAATATGCATTTTGTTTCACGATCCATGGTATGTGGCTTCATCTAGGTCTATTTAAGACCTCCTTTGGAGTCCCAAAAAAGTTTACTTTAATAAAAATAAAATATATGACCCACTCTGAAATAAAAAAAAAAATTTTTTTCTTCCATTTTTGGGGACGGGGCCCAAAAACTGGTACGCGTAGTAACATATAAGTGTGGGTACTAAAATGAAGGAAATTTTCCGCAGAATCTCAAATATGCATTTTGTATCACGATATATGGTATGTGATTCATTTAAGACCCCTTTGGGAAAATTTTTCCAAAAATTTTTGCCTGCGACGCTTTTAGATCAAATATTCATTTTGTTTCATGATCCATGATATATGGCTCCGTCTCGATCCATTTAAACCCCTTTTGAGGCGATTTCGAAAAAAATTAAAAATTTTTTAGAAATAATCGTGCGATTTGTTCGAAAAATTTTTGCCCGCGCGCCTTTTAATAAATTTAAAACCTCCTGGGCACCATATACAAAAAAAAAAATTAAAGAGGAGACTGATTTCCCAAAAGTATTAAAAAATTGAGCGAAATTTTCTCTATTTTTAAAATCGCGCGATTTTTTTAAACATTTCTATTTTTGAGTGTGGCCTGTGGGGCTGTGTGCTGAAATTAGAAAAAATATTGAGATCCTAAAGAAATTTCCTTTCATTTGAGAACCCAGTGCCAGGGGCCTCACAGGCCATGGCCCCAAAAATGGAAGATAAACAAAATTCTTTTTTTATTCCAGAGGGGGTCATATATTTTTTTTAATAAAGTACATTTATTCGAGACCCCAAAGGGGGACTTTAATTGATCTAGAGGGAGCCACATACCATGGATCGTGAAGCTAAGGAAATTTCCTTTCATTGGAGTATCCACACTTTTATGATACTACGCGTACCAGTTTTTGAGCCCTGGGGTCCTCACAGGCCCGGCTTCAAAAATGGAAGATAGAAAAAAAATTTCGTTTTTTTATTCCAGAGGAGGTCATATACATATATATTTTTTTTAGCAACCCCCGACAAAATGCATTTTTGCCCAAATTTCTAATACTTCCATTATTAAAAAAGAATCACTAGTTTTTTTTTTGAACAGCTGTTACTATACGAATGAGGTACCACATCGAAATGAAATTTGACATGTGCTCATATATCAGATGGAGGTTTCTTATACTCTTAACTTTTTGCTGTTTATAAAAACATTTCGAACGGTCCTTGCATGTATGAAGTCCACTGAACCAACTATTAAACTT
Organism: Eustalomyia histrio; assembly: GCA_949748255.1. NCBI lineage: Eukaryota > Metazoa > Arthropoda > Insecta > Diptera > Anthomyiidae > Eustalomyia > Eustalomyia histrio. The sequence goes on from OX456525.1 coordinate 99,337,965, forward strand.
TTGTTGAGTTTATTATTGGTTGATATTTATTATTGCAAATATTATTCCCAAAAGAAGGTACCTTCTTCTTTCTTGAATAATGTTTGTTTTCTAAATTATATTTTCCTATTAATTTGTTTTTGTTTATCAAAGTGACTATTGGTTATACATGTGGATTCTGTTTGAAACCTTTAGTTACAAATGCCGAATAAAATAAAATTGAGGAATTAATATTTGAATTGATTTTTTACAACCACTTAATTGAAAATAATATATATTATATTTGTTTTAGTAAGATTGTGATTATGGAACTCGTTTTTAGAAAAAAAAAATATATTCTCTCGTAATTGGTTATAAACACAGAATTTAATTTTATAGAGCGCTTTAATTAGTAGTAATTATAAAACATATTCGCTAAATTTTAGATAACTCGAAATAATATTCGGTGTTATTAATAGATTACCAACTGAATCGTTCTCAGTGTGTATGGTTCTTAAAGGTATAAGAACATTGTAGGAAACTAAAAATTTAAACAATTAGTTATTTTCATTTCATCGATTAGATAACTGCGATTAATTTATTTGTGATTAATATATTAAACGATTAATCGATAATATAAAATATTAAAAAACAATATTACCTTGATTTACAATTAATCAAAAAAATGTTATTAAAATTTTCATGTTGAAATATTTCAATCATTATATTACTTGTACTATAAGTTTTCACTACTTTCGTCAATGTCTATTTCCTTTTGGTTTTTTGATAGCAGTTTTCTTAGTTATTTGTTCTTTATCTGTGTATGAGTAAAATTTATGGCAATTTCAACAAACCAATACAAAAGTAAAATACAATATTTACTTTTGTATATGTAGTTGTAAAAAGTTATTCACATACATACATAATATATTTATGTTCAACAATATTCCTGCTTTTTAAATATAAATTTTATCTGTATGTGTGTGTTAGAGTTTTTTTGGTCGATTTTAAAATTTGAAAAATGACTTACCGTTAAAAATTCCATTACTTGATTGGCATTACATTCGTTTTAAAAAACTGCAAACATATGGTGATTATCATCATTTTATGTATTGCTTATCTTCTCTGTAATGAAACGAACAAGATATAAAAATAAAGACAAATGTAAATAATATCGACTTAACGTGTACAAAGGAAAAAATAAAATTTATATGCATTGTATGTACTAAAAAGCACACTTGAAAACAATAAGAACAACAATAATGAAAAGAAAACAAACATTTATTTAAGTGTAACAAATAAGTCGGAAAATTATTTAGTTTTAAGTATTTATATTAAGTATTTTTATTTTAACGTATATATTTTATGTAAGTATAATGTACTATTAAATGTACATAATTTGTATTATTTTTTCCCAAATATATATTTATATGTGATTATTGTTAATATGAATTTAGAGTACAGTTGCTACTGCGATGAATATGAACAATAGCTAAATACATTCGCTCTTATATATCTATTTAAATCTACCTTAAACCAACTAAAGCTAAAAAAAAGCAAATTTATAATATTTGTGGTATAATGTGAGCAAACTTTTTAGGAAGTAACGCGAAGAAGTTTTCAACATTGATAATTATGCACGTTAATACTTATCCATGTCGTTAATTATCCGCGTTGGTAATTATCCAAGTCAATAATTATCCGCCTTGGTAATTATCCGTTGAAAGTTAAAGTGCGTATGAAATGTGTAGGGCCAAGTGCAATAAGTCTTTATAAAAAAAAAATTATTTTAGATTTTGTATTCTCCTATATTCTTCTCTATTTTTAAATATAGTCTCTTTTTAGCTCGATACACTTCATCCAGCGATTTTCCAATCTCAGGCCTCCGCAAAGTTTCCGAAGGTTCTCAAATAGGCTTCTGTTGTAGAGATGACGTCTCCTACCACTCGAATACTTTTCCGCCGAGGCATATCTTAAAATTTGGAAACAAGTAAAAGTCGCTGGGATTCAAAACTGGAGAGCCACAACTCGTGCATTTTTGCCATCGAACAAGTGAGCAAGTGTGCGCCCGAGAATTATCTGGATGGAAGATAATTTTTTTTTTTTTTGATAAATGGGTGCGTTTTTCGCTAAATTTTTCGCTAAATTGGCCCAATAATGATGAATAATATAATCCATTTATTGTTTTCAGGATCACGAAGAAAAAGTTCGAAGCCAGCTACTGAATTAGTCACACGTTTGCGTTTATTTTCGACTCTAAGCAAGTGCGGCACTCATCTTGCTGATAGGTTTTTTATACCCAATTTTTTGTACAAAATTGAAATCACTATACCACATGATATGCCCGTGGCCTCAACTAGTTCAACTTTATGTTGGATTTAATAGATGATTTCCATTTAAATTCATTTATCCAATTATATATAGTCTTAACCACTGGTGCAGATGTGCCGTGCTAAAATTAACGTATTAGAAGTTGCGTAACTCGAGCATCAGAAGCTCAGCAACTGTAGCATAAAAAACTGGCTTTTTGTTTTAGTGGTTTTTTAACTTCGTTTGCTTTTTTGTTTGGCTTTTGATTTATAATTCTGCACATCCTATTTGGTTGTCAGCCCGAATCTGTTTTCTCTGTGTGGCTAAAAATGTTCCCTTTAAAGTTAGTCAAAAAACATTTTTTGGAATTTTGAGTTCAAATTTGAGATCAACACATTTTTGAAGATATCTCTAAAAATCCCCTTAAAAGGGCTGGTATTTATAATTGAGCTAAAAAATGGATATAATAAAAGATATCCCGAAAACCCTTTCACCGATTTAATTTGTTTTTCATTTTAGTGTCTTAAATTAGTGCTATAAAAGAAGTTTGCTTCTTTACTGACTGTCCTCCGGGAACCTATGAACATTAGCGTGTGCAAAAAGCGTTTTGGACAGTATTTATTTTACGAAAATTTCAGTAGTTTATAAAAAAAAGCACTGACAAAAACTTTCCATAGATCGCTATGTCAGTGCTTGCAATATATGTGCATTGGCAGAGCATTGAGTTTATAAAAATTGGTAAATGGTTTTTGTTACACATTTTTAAATGGTGTTTCAATAACTGACACATTAGTAAAAACAAATGATTAATCAGTTTAAAATAAATATTAAAATTCTACCTACCCATTCTGTATTTCTGTAATTCTGCAAATTCTGTAAATAAATGATTATTCATTTTGTATTTTAGTTTGTTTTTCAATTTGCAAAAAATAGAATCACGAAACTCATGTTATGTGAATAGCCTTACGTGTGTGTGTATTTATAAAGTTGCCATAATTCAAATTGAAATAATTTTGTATACTATAAACAAACAATTTAAATAAAAAACCAATTGGAATTTTATGATATTTTTTGTAACAGACAGCTAACAAAATTTTAATATGTATTAACAATAAACCATAAATTTCCGTTTTGTGGGTAAATTTTTATTTAATTTAAAATAAATAAAAAAACAATAAAAACTGAAAAATCGATAAATGCCAGTAAATCATTTTGAACAAATGTACAAAAAAGTTAAAATAAATATTTCTTTGGAAATTAATGTATGTTGTTTAATTTAGACTGAACTGAAAACTTTTATTTTATTCACAAACAGTAAACTACATTATATTCTGAGTGAACCATATTATTGCCAGCAACAATTACACTCACCAAAAAAAAGTCTGTAATGGCAACTGAAAATTTTGCTGTTTTATTACAGGAAATTTTGCTAATTTGAACCCAGCGGTATTTTTAGCTAATCTTAGCAACACATGTCTGCTTAGTACAATCAAATTAGTATAGAAAAATTAGTAAGCGCTACTAAATTTTAGTAAATAACTGTTAACTCAATGAATTGTAAAATTGAAATTTATAAAAAAAAAATTTTAACATGCACAAATTAACTCAATTATTTTTAGATACACTTATTAAAAGCTGCTAATTTCTTTTGAAATTACGTACAAATTCAAAGCTGCTAATTTCTTTTGAATTTCCGTTTTGAAAAATATTTTTAGTAAATTTTTGGATTTTAATTAAGGTCAAATTTTAATTGTTTTAAGGTCTGACTTTTAGAACTAAAAAAGTTTTTAGTGCTATTTTAAGTGGATGTCTTATTTTTGGACATGATTCGATTGTGAAAAGTATTTTCACTTTTTTCAATTTAAGTTTGTAGGTGTAAGTTTTAATTAGAAATAAAAATAAAATATCCACTTTTTTCGGGTTTCAAAAATTTGTAAAATAATTTCTGAAGTCAACAACAAAAATTCGTAAATATTTTGTAAAAGTTCTGTAGTTTGTAAAATGTAAATAGCAAAAAAAAAATACTTAATAATAATTTTTTTTACTAAAAATGCGTACAAAAATAGTAGAGTGGAATTGAAAACCGCTTACAAATTTTTCTACTAACTTTTTTTTCTGAGTGTAGACAACAGTTATTATTTATTTAAGTATAAAGCTTATAAGTAGTATGTGTCTTGTTAGCTTAGTTGATAGAACTCTCGTCAGACAATTCCAAGAACTGGGTTCAAGTCCTAGGTTCGCATGAATAAAAAAATAAAAATTATTTTTTTTAAATATAATGCAAAATATTGTCTATTCATTAACTATCAACATAGGTTAAGTTGTAGATTTAATATGGATTAGGACAAACATTTAAAAGTAACGGCTTCATATACTTTAAGAATTGAAGTTCATAACAAAAACTGTAAAATATAGAGGATAAATATAAATTGTTAAATTTCGTTGATGTTAGTCTAATTGTGTTGTTGTTTTCAAGTTTGTTGATTTCTTTCTAAACACTCAATATAAAATAGACAATCATCAACAAGCAATGACCAAAGGGGAGAAAGGAGAGCGTGGATATTAATAAGGTTGGGTAGCGTCAACCGAAAATACTAAGTATTCTATCCTGCTGGCTCTGTGGAATTTCTAAATTTTTATTCTCTATAATTTAATTTACTAATAAAAATTTTCATGTTTTTTAACAATAAAATAATTTATAAAAATAATATGATTATATGATCTAAAATCCTACTAATACTATTTATTTAATTATTTTTTTTTTTATTTTGTTTTGAAATAAATATTTTTAGACCACCTAATTTTTGGGTTTGCCATCGTCTTTCAAGCACTGCAAATTTTGTTTCCCCAGTGCCCTTTCGAAGCTTTATGAACAACCATTAAGCATTTGTACCACATCTTTAAGTGTTTGCCAGGGCTTTACCGTTTGTATTTTTCTGACTGGTTATTTATTGAAAGAAGTCATAATTTTGAGGATTTTTTCAAAAGTTTTTGACCAGAAATAACAACAAAAATAGATGAATTCATCACAGAATAAATATTTCACATATTTTCTTTGTAAAACACTTCACAGAACTATTTTGCTTTAAAAGTATCGGTATTATGCACATTTTAAGAGACGCCGTATTAGCTTAGTGTCGTCATACAAAACTACCTCAAAAGTCAAAAAAACATTTTTTTCTACGGGTTTTAGTGGATGTTTTACCATGTTTTTGAAGATATTGAATATCGGCGAATTAGCCAACACTCCTCCATAGCTAGTGTGATTAATCTTTAAGCACATGAAATTTAGCCTAAAAACTCTGATCCAGAACTAACAAATATAAAGCTTTCTAAATATTTTCATATAATATATATTTGGTCATGTACTGTTTATAAATATATGTTAATATTCTGCTTTTGTTAAGTTTATCCATTTTTTTTTAAATATTATGGAACATTTTTGTCGCCTTCTATTTGTTATTTTAAGCATTTTTGTTTTTACAATAAACATTTGTCAATTACGGCAAATTCATTCATCTATATACATAAAGGAGTAACGTTACTGAATGACTGACTGAATTTGAAATTCAATTAGTAAATTCTTTCTTTGGCATATAGTGAGAGAATTATCTGCATGATGTTAAAGAATTTTTGAAATTAATCGGTGAATTTTTTCTGAAACTCGTCCAGTCAAACTTTTTATTAAACTAAAGCAATTTTCAATAAAATTTTGTGAAAAGCTTCATGTTAATTATTAAAAATTTCATACATTAAATGACGAATATTCATTGAAAGTTAGTTTTATACAAATTATGAAGATTTTCATTAATTCTAAGAAATTTTCCATCCAGTTTGTAAAGACAAATTTCTTTGTTAACAGAAATTGTCATTAAAATGTGTCCAAGCGAATTCGCTCTAAATTGTCATTCTCTTAAGGCCCAACTGCAATTGGCAGCAAGTGATGTTAGCTTAAGTTTTCCCTAAATTACACGACATCCATAATTTAATAAATTAGTTTAGAGACACAAAATTGATTTTTTTTTTAATTTCTAGAATTTTAATTTGTTTTGCTTTATTTTTTTTTATCAGTATAAAATGTTTTTAATTTGCTTAAGTTGGGTAATATGAGTTTCGATTGTTTATTTTCAATTAAATAAATAGAGATGGAACTTTTTTACAGTTGACTTTAGCTAAATATGGGTACGGTAATGTATTTGTATGGTATCGCTCTTTTCCTTAATTTAACTTCGTTTAATATAGTTGTGCCTTTAGATGGAATTTTTTTTAAATTCTAAAAGTTAGAAATCTTAAATTTAAAATATGAGTTCCCTGAAGCCAATTCATTGGTATGAGGGTGGATCAATTAATCCGGGACTTTTCGAACTACCTTCGTAGTAATATGAAATGCAACACTACTCCCATCAAGTTCCACCTGTTAATATACTAATGTCAAATTTTGAGCAAGTTCCGTCATTTACTTTGCGTTTAACAGCTGTTCAAAACATACAACCTCGTGGATTTTTTAAAAATGGAAAAAAGTGAATTTCGAGTGCTCATTAAACATTATTTTTTGCGAAAAAACCCGTCAATCTAACCAAGGAAAAGCTTGATAACTACTATGGGGACTCTGCAAAGTGCGTGAGATTTTTGATGCCACAGGCATTTCATATGGCAGTGTGGTTTCGATTTAAAATGATCAGTTGGATTTAAGAAAGCTGACTGCAAGATGGGTGCCGCGTTTGCTCTCAATTGACCATAAACGTAATCGTGTGGTACCTTATCCGCCATTTTCTCCGGATTTAGCCCCCAGCGACTATTTCCTTTTTCCAAAACTAAAGAAATGGCTCCGTTGAAAGTGATTTAGCTCCAACAATGAAATTAAATGCCTATATTATGGACCTCGAAAAATCCTATACAAAAATTGGAGAAACGTTAGACTAAGGTGATTTTCTAACTTTAACATGGAATAAAGTAATATAGGGATTTAACGCAAAATGTACCGCCTTAACGGCGGACTAGAAGGCCAAAATTACAAATATTTGTTCCCTGAATTATAGGCAAGCTAACTGATGCGATAACTTTTTGATTTATTTTCCCAAAAGGAAGGAATGATCCCTTCAAGCTAGAAATCTGAAACTTGAAAGTTAAACATCTGCTGCAATTAGGTTAAACAAATTAATTAATGGCAGAATATTCTATAAGATTTTCGGTTAAATTTTGTAACCTATCCTATATGTTTTGCATTGGTAGTAAATCATACCGAAAATTTTAACCGAAACAATTTCTAGAAAAAAGAACTGAATTTTCTTTTAAATATATTCCAATATTTAAAAGTACCGGTAACGAAGTATTTGGCATTTGAGTTATTTCGTAAATTTCGTATTTGAGTTATTTCGTTTTTTTTTCAACGTAACCCAGTCAAAATTTGCTTTGCAACATAAGTGGTTATATACAAGTAATAAAACTAAACTTGTTTGCAACTCAATATTTAGCATCAGAGCTAGGTATTTTTGTATAGCTTTCACGCTATCAAAGACCTCAATGATTGTGGCATATTTGTACTATTGCAATTCAGATCGGAAAAATCAAAAAGTGTCTGCTTTCTGAAACTGAAAAAACCAAGTTATCCCACTTTCCCCTATATCGTATATTACTACAAAAATGAATTCTTCTGCTAAAAATAATCAGTTCTGACACCAAATTATATGCAGTAGAGTTATTATGAAGTTATAAGTTGGGCTTGGAAGGTCGTACAAATACATATTTGTTGTATTTAGTTAGTTAAGAACAACGTAACTATTTAACAGGTTAATTGAGAAGTCCCCGGTTTGACACATATATAGCGCTACTAGACTTAAATCGATATGATTTCAAAAGACACGTGCTTAAATTTTAAAGCTGTCGGATCATTAGTTTGTGAATAATAGCATTTTGAGTGAAGTAACTTTTGTTATTGTGAAAAAAATGGATAAATAGGAATTTCGCGTGTTGATAAAATATTGTTTCTTGAAGGGAAAGAATACAATTGAAGCAAAAACTTGGCTTGATGACGAGTTTCCGGGCAATGTGGTACAATCAGCCATCAAGGATTTGTATGCTAAGTTTAGACGTGAGGAAATGAGTACAGAAGACGGTGAACGCAGTGAACGCCCAAAAGAGTTTGTTACGGACGAAAACATCAAAAAAATCCACAAAATGATTTCGAATTACCATAAATTGAAATTGAATTAAATAACAGGTACTCTTAAGATATCAACTGAACGTATACATCATATCATTCTCGAATATTTGGGTATGAGAAAGCTCAGTGCAAAGTGGGTGCTGCGCGATCTCACTTTTGACCAAAAACAAGTCAGTGAAAACGAAGGCGAAAACCCATGAATTGGGCTTCGAATTGCTTCCGCATCCATGGTATTCTCCAGATCTATCACCCAGCGACTATTTTCTGTTCTCAGATCGCAAAAGAATGCCCGCTGGTAGAAAATTTTCGTCGAATGAAGAGGTGATCGCCGAAACTGAGGCCTATTTTGAAGAAAAGGACAAATCGTACTACAAAAATGGTATCGAAAAGTTGGAGGGTCAATATAATCAGTGTACCATCCTTGAAGGAAATTATGTTGAAGAAAAAAAAAAAAAACGAAATTTGCCGAAAAAAATGTGTTTTAGTATGGTAGGCCGGAGACTTTTCAATTGACCTGTTATTTTTGCGAATCAAATAGTCAATGCGTATTTTTACATATTTTGCTATATATAAATGCATATTTTGCTATATATCCATATTTCTGATATTTATTTCTAAGATATTTATTACAGAAGTGGGCGGGTCAAGGACAATTGTGATTATTGCGCACTACAAATACCAACAGCCATATTTTTCTAAAAATTCATATCTTCAATTCAAGGCAGAAACAGCATTAGCTTAATTTTTTGGAATAATTATTTGTATTTCTAAAATTTTGCTACACACCAAAATAAAGACTAAGTCACTTAAGCCATTTGTAATTGGACCTTTTTGTATTTTAACCCTCCGGCGGGTGAGAAGGTTCCTGGGGACCTTTTTCATTTTAAAACTGAAATTACTCCTAGATGGTCCATGGGAAATATGCCCGACCCTCACATGTATTCCAAGGAAATTTTATCTACCATATATGATCCCTTTACCATATTCCCCTCGCTCATCACCGAAGACATGGCGTACATCATAATACGCGAATCAAATCGGAAAGGCAGGGAAGTGAACGCTGCACGGAATTTGGCAAATCCAACTAACACAAAAAAATGAAAACCAATCACTTTGAAAGAGTTCGATGCTTTTTTGGCTATTATTTTGTATGCTGAACTCACTAAATCGAATAGTGAACCTCTTGAAGAGTTATGGGGTCCAACGCGCTGTCCAATAAAAAAGCTGCATTATCATTAGATCGTATGAAGTGCATAAAACAATGCCTTAGATTCGACAATGGAAATACGCGACAGCAGCGACTAATCAACAGCAAAACTGCGGCTATTGATGATATTTGGCAAATGTTGCAGTCTAACTTGGCAGCAGCTTACACTCCGCATGATGCAGTGACCGTTGATGAGCAGTTATTCCCATACAGAGGCTTCACACAATATATTCCATCGAAGACTGCCAAGTACGGTATAAAGATATGGTGGTTGTGCGACTCAAAATTATTTTATCCTGTCAAAGGAATGATTTACTCTGGAAAATTGCCTGACCAGGCACGAGAGGTGAATCAAGGGCAGAATGTTGTATTTCAACTTTCGGTGAGATATTTGAATACAGGCCGCACAATTTATGCCGACAATTTTTTCACAACTTTGGACTTGGCGCGTACTTTGATCAGGAAGAAAACCGCATATGTTGGAACAGTGCGCTCAAATAAGACATCTGTGTCTCAAGAATTAAAAAAAAAAAAATCATACGCGTCCTGTCAACAGCACATTGTTCGGCTTCAACGAAGGCGATATAGTACTATGTTCATTTGTGACCAAGAAGAACAAAGCGGTAATTTTGCTGTCGACACAACATTATACTTGCGGTGTGGACATGCAAACTGAAAAGAATCAGCCGTGAACAACCGCAAAACAGCATGTCCAAGGATACGGAACGCAATGGAAGCATTTGATGTAAAGGTAAAAAAAAAACAATTCTAATGTTCAAAAGCAGAATAACAACATAATTTTGTTCTTTTTAGATATTATCAAGACCGGCAGAAGGAGCTGCACCGTCGTTTGCGTCTAGAACGAACAGACCGTTATGTCGCCTATGCCATTCTGAGTACTGACGGCAACGGAAAACAAGGGCCTATTGCTATTCCTGTAACAATCCAGTTTGTGCAGACACTTATGCATCGATGCTACACCTGCACAGAAAATATGTTGGACGAGGGACAATCTACACAACAATAGTTTTTTAGGCTTAGGCTGTTATATATAAAAAAAAAATTTCTAGCATTCATTATACATGCACGAGAGAAAAACCATGATTACTGAATGGTCACTACGACCATATGTATCCATATTAGCCTAATATGATTACCCTAATAAATTTATTATAGCCCTAGAATAAATTGAACAAAAATTTTTTGTCTTAAGCATTTTTAAATTCACCATAACAATATTTTAAGGTGTTTTACACCATAAATATTTATTTATGTGAAATGTTTGCTACTATAATATATATGTTTTCAACTATACAATTAAAATCATAATATTAGTTGCACACAAAAGTGTATGTTTATTACAAAAAATTATGTTTGCCTCTAAACACATTCTCTAAATGAGCAAACATTTGTTGTCAAAATAAACAGTGTGTGTTTATAAAACAAATAAAATTTTCTGCCGTGTCATTTTCCGTTCGCCAGCGATAGTTAATAACATGAGTGAGTATAAAATAATACAAACATTGTGGGGAGCAAAAGGCCATGCTGCCTTGCAAATTTTATGATATAAATTATTATACGTTTATTGAAACAGGTAAGTAATTTATATACATATAATTAGAAAAATACATACCTAAATTCATACATGTATAAATACGTATAAATTACATTGTCTTTCTTGCAGCCAAAAAAACATACAACATTAAAAACGCCATTGATATTTTGACGCAGAATTTTGTGATAAGCCCCGAATTTTGTTCAATAAAAGTTCAACAATATATTGGTACAATATATTGAGCGCCCCGGTAGGCTAGTTGGTAGCGTGCTAGCTTATCAGTGCGGGGGTCGTGGGTTCAATTCCCACCAGAGTCTCTGGTCTGTTTTCGCTACAACGAGCCGATAGCCTTTGTTGCTAGTGTTCGGTTAGGGTATTAGGATATAATTTGTAATTATAAGGTTAATATAAATAAAATAAATAAATAATATTGGTACAGTCGATTTCATAATATAAATTAAAGGTAGTGTGCATATATAAATGCAGTTATTTAATTTATATTTTAATGTATATATGTATAGCTTTTTAATAAAAAATAAATCATTGAAATTACATTTTCTATTTGTTTTATTGTGAGAACCATATAACATGTTGACATAGACATTTTGCATGGTATTGGGAAATATAGAAACATGGTTTGAAAGATCGTTTGCCTTTTTGTTGTGAACATAATAATATGTTTGAGATAGTTAGCTATAAATATTATATCTGAACATATATTGTTACTTAAGACGTGTTTGACACAATTATAACCACAAACATTAATGATAGTTTGCGATTGTGATTGTATCAACCATGTTTTTCCTTTGCGTGTGTATAATTAGTAAATAAAAATAAATCAAAACAAAAAAAATGTAAAAAATGCGTTTTCATATGAAATTCCATACAAATAGAAATAGGTCCTTGTGGACTTTTAACTTCGTATAAGGGCAACGGATGACTTAACCTGTGGTGAAGGGTATAATTATGAATAATGGATGTACATACTTGGGACCGATTTTAAAAAAGTTTCTTGGGAGATGTAAAAAAGCCAGAATTCTAACAAAATTTATATACATTCTCAATATATTTTCCGTTACCGACTGTAGTGTATATAAAAGGTAATACGTAGAGTTTGTTTATAAATGAAGAATCAATCGAAATTCATAGAAATATATTTTTTAACTATTTCAATCAGTCATTCAAAAAACAAACTATACAAATTTACAGGCATTCAGTAGGAGTTGATATTTTCTGTGTAATGTAAAATTTTATGTTTTCTGTTTATAAAAATAGCAATTCATATAATTCCTAGTAGTTAGTTTATATACAAAATTATTTCAATAAAAATTACAAGAAATTATTCAAATACAGATACACATTTTAAAAATAAAAATATATACATCTGTGTGTGTTGTGTTTTGTAAAATTACATACAAATAAAAAAATTCAATTTGAAAAATAAACCACAAAATGGTTTTTATACGTTCTGTCAGTTAAAAATTGATGGTTATTTTAAACGACCTTCGATTGCTTTTACTACTTTTGTCGATTATTAAACAATGATTGAAAATAAAAAACTAAATGGGCTGAATATAATGAAAAATCAGTAGTCCTCGTTTTGATTGTAGTTTCGATTAAATTAATATGTATTTCAGATTATTTTTAACGAAATAATACTTCAAGTGTATCAATTGTCTGTTATATTACATCGATTTAAAACAGAAATAACCTCATCATGAAAATATAGTTTTTCCTATTATCTATATCATAAGAAGTTATTCAAATAATCGTCAATATAAATACAAGATTTCACAGATTTATAGATATAAATGAGAAAACAGTTTTAAAGAACTTTAAACAATAGCTTAGATGAGAAAAAACTGATTCGTTGTGATAACCGAATGATTTGTATATTTGTTTGCGGCGACAGAGTTTTAGATAATACATCAGAATTTCGGTTAAACAATATTTGGCAACTGTGTCAGAATTTCATTTGATTACGGCAACTAAATAATTCAGTTGCTGCATCCAATCTGTTCGGTTGGCAATCAATTCGGTTGCCACAAATAATCTGTTTTCTCTGTGCAGGATTACTCTTTCAGTTAAAAATTATCATAGATTAGAGCTGTAAATTTGAAGCGTTTGCCATCAAAAACTCAATTTCCTTAAAAACCGTAGATTGCCCCTATTGAATAGAAGCTCTCGATGTGTAGTATATGACAAACAAATTCTGATGTCAGAATTTTTACCTACTTTCACTTTTCAATCATCGAAAAAGATTTTTCGATGACCTGGAGATTCCACAAAATCGCTATGTCATGTTTAAATTCAGATTTCCACTTTTTTATCATTTAATACAAAGGTGTGTAAGGCCATGGACTTTTCACTCCTTGTAGTATTTATGTAACACACTTGGTATCATATTTTCATCATAATTTATTAAATTTTTCCTTATATAAATTTAATGCCTGTAGAAAGTAAATATATGATTGGATTAACTACTTCTATGTCTTCATCTTTCATATTAAATTTAACCGGCATTTTAACCGAATAATTATATGACTAAAACACTTTTTTTCAATTTTAATTGGATTTTTAAATCAAAGATATTTTTTAGTAAGGGGAAACCATAATACAAATAACACAATCCTACAAGAATCATTTTTTTTTTTTTTTTGAGAGAATCACCACTCAGGAAATTTTACTAATTAATGTTTAAGCTTAGAACAGTTGTTGCTCGCCATCTGATGGAGGGTTGGCGAATTTGTTGAATATTTTTGAGTTCATATCCCTGTTATGTTATCTTACTTCGGGCGACATGCAAATACGAAGTAGGACATTACCATATGTATGAGGGATAGAAAACTCATACATATTATTTTTCTAAATTGATGTTGCCCTCGCTTGTTTTTAACTGATTATGTTTATTTGCACTTATAAATGTTGTTTCAATTAATTTTGGAAAATTATACCTGACAAATGACCACCGACGGAAACCGCCATATATGGGCTCCTTTGATTATATTTTGCATAATTGTGCGCAGAATTT
>OX456525.1:99352388-99409888 GCA_949748255.1 Eustalomyia histrio
AACCGAAATTACTGTATTTTGGCTTCTCTTTAAACGCCTGTAAATCCAAGAAAAGAGGAAATTAAAAAAACGGGTCCTGAAGTGTTTTAAAGTTAAATGAAAAGAAAAAGCAAACTGTCTTTGGTCTTGACGCCGAAGTCAGCCTGACAGCTTGAAAAGAGCTGATATTTCAAGAAAACGTAATATATATATATATATATAAGAGCCAATTGGCAGCATCCAAAGGTTTTTGTTGTAGCCATATGTTTTGATCCAAAATTTGTTACACAGTGTTGCTTATCTAATTTTTTTTTCGAATCGAGACAACTGAAGCCAACCTAAAATTTCTTGCAAACTACCACTTCTTTCAAATGACGAAAGGGGGGGGGGGGGGGGGGGCTTATGGACTATTTTTATTACTGCGGGTTGTAGAAGAATTATTCTTTTATCTAAATTTCTTTATAATCTCATCTTTCATTTGTATGATAATGTTGTATGATATGTTTTATGATTTTTCAAGTAACCCAAATCAGGAAACGGTTCCACTCATGAGATTTTGAAAATTCCTTATAAAAGAACATTTTAAATTCCATTATAAAAAGACACATAAAAATCTAACGGAATTTTTTTTTAATTTTCTTATAAAAAAAAATCTGTAAATAGGGGAATTGTATATACATGAAATATATAGCAAGGTAAAATATACGAAAATAATTCATATATCATTAAATATCTGACTTACTAACTTTTCCTTTCATTTTTCTATTTAATAATGTTATTCGAATGACTGAAACAAATAATAATAAACAAATAAAAGTTCAGTTAAAATATATATATTATCATCTTAAGCTATAGTTTCGTTAAAACAAATGTATATTCAGTTTTTTTAAATTTGAAGTAAAATGTAAATAAATTTAAGTTAATTTGTGTGAAATAAAATAACTTTTTAATTAAAAATTTTTAAAAAAAGAAAATTTAAGTCCCAATTATGTGTTACATTAAGAATATTGCTTTGAAAAACTGTAGAAAAAGCGGAAATTATTATGAATCAGTTTTATAGTCAGCACTAGGTATGCTTTTTTATCAAAAATTTTCTTAAATAAAACATTTTTTTAAATAGGAATGATCTACGGTTGAGCATCACAATAATGGGTTATGCGCCAAACACTTAAAATCGTGAAAAAAATTACTTAAGTGTTAAATTTTACATCAGTGTTCGCTATAATATTGGTCAGCCTCTTTTTGAAATTTCTTAAAATTTAAACTTCACAAAATTATTGTTTAATAATCTACTAACAACTTACTACAAAATATTGTGAGTGTATTAATGTATATAAAATATTTTGACATAAAAAATATATATATTAGGGTGGTATACAAATTTAAGTTCGGATTTTCTTAAAATTCGAGGCCAATATTTTAAAAATTTCAGCAAAATGGCTTTAATGCTTCCGAATAATGGAACAAAAATAATAAATATTAGTTATGTCTTTTACACAGTGTTTCTAATAAAATGTAATTTTAAAACTAAAAAGAAAAACCTTCATATAGTAAAATGCCACCCTAATGCATATGCAAATACCACATTTTATTTTTTGTTTCATATTTTTGCGTTCAATTGGAAACTCAATGTTTTTGCTTTCAATTGGAAAACTCAAATAGTAAACTAATTGGACATATAACTATTGATAAAAAAATCATATGTATTATATAATTGATGTCCATTTTTTTCATAAATTTAATTATTATGTTTTTATAAAAAAATTGACACGAAAACCTATCGAAAATACAAACCTAATTAAATAAATATTTAAAATCAGAACAAATTTTTTTTGGATAGCCAAATGGTAGTAAGGACCAACTGCAAAACAGTTATAATACTAATTTGTATTATGAACATTTATATGGGGACTATGAACGAAATATTATTTAATATTTCCAATTTGGGGATTATGACAACAAATTTTCGGAAATATTCCCGAAACAAAAAATGGGATATAAAAATTTTACTCAGTTTACTTACTTTACCCTATATTGGAAATCCACTAAGCCCAGCCGAAGTCCGGCTACGACAAAATTTTTCTGGATCTATGGTTATTCTACAAATGAGAATTATGTTCTTTTATGAAATAGTCCTGATGACTATATCCATTTTTAACTACGGGTTATGACCAAAACAATGTTGCTCAAGGTTGTAAAATTTCTGGACATAATCCCCAAAAGTGTCCGCAAAGGTTATGTCATGTCATCGTTAGCTAGCGAAGCCGAACATATTCGAGAGGTAAAGATGCCTAATTTCAGGCGAAGTCCGGCTGCACAAAAATTTTATATCAGTGAAACCGTTATTAGATATACCCCAAATGAGAAAACCCCTAAATCTAGCCATGGGCAGTCCAACTGCACAACCCTTATTTAGCAAATAATTTGGTAAATATAATACAAATATAATTTGGTAAATATAATATGTGGCACACAAATTAGCTACGACAGTCAGTTCTAATTAAACTGAGAATATATCTTGCTATATTCCCAACTGGTTTGCTCACCAAACACTTCTTACGACCCTACATACGGTACATCTGACCACTTCTCAATGAAATCAGATTTTCTATATGAGTCGATCCAATGTTCCTAACAGGATATGTTGATACCCAGCTTCAAATCCAGGTTCTTGGTAGACGTAACCAATGTTTTCCAATTTCGGTGTTTTCATTGTCCGGAACACCTGCATGAGCCGTTACCGATAGAAGGCAGACTCTGCTTTCCATAGAAACTTTGTTAAGCCTGTGTCTGCACTTCTAAGCATGCCTGCATGAAGAATCGGAAATTCAAGTGCCTTAAGTGTAGCCTTACTAACACTACATATACTGGTACCCCTGCACCTCCAATTACCCACATCGAGAATAGCAAGCATTTAAGTATTAAAAACTGTTGCCATTCTGTCAACGATAAGACCATGTCCTGTGTTGCATTCCATATGCCAGCTTATATTTTTTCGATTTCATTGTCTCAACATTACATACCCCATGTCTTTCGAAAAGCTCTCAGAAACTGCCAGAAAATCCTTAGATTCAGAGATACTTTCTGTTTAATATGATTTGTCCACTTCAATTTACTGTCTAAACTAACCAATACATATTCAAGCTCTGTTGAAAGTTTTTAACACCTAAAGTCCTATGCAGAACAACAAAAGCATAAATTTGTTCAGATTAACAGATAGCTCATGCCTGTTGCACCAGTTGTCCATTAGGTCCACAACAGCTTGCATTTCACTAGAAACTGTTTATAGTCACCAGACACCAAAGCACAAACATCATCCGCATAAGCCTGAATGTGCACATCTGAGTCTCCACTTAAAGTGAGTCGATCACGAAATACCAGAGTACACTCCCTTGAGGGCATAATCAACTGTGACCTTTGTATCTCACTAAACTTTTTCGGTCAACAGCCATTTAGAAAACCTAAAATGCATCCAATAAACAAGAACTTGCTCGACTCCATCCGCCTCAGCCGAAGACCTCATCGAGTCAAAAGTAGCATTGTTAAAAGCCGGCTGAATGTCAACAAAAACAAGCAGCGTGTATACCTTTTTCTCTCGACCATTTTTGATCTTGAAAACAATATCAATTGATCTACAACTTTGATACGCATTTTTCGACCATTGTCATCTCAAAAGAATTTATCGAGATAATGCCTAACCCGGATATTGGGATAAATTCCGGCTGAATTAAAAATACTCAAATAGCGGTATCGCCTCGTTAATAGCTGTATACTATATATACATATTAATATGTATTGGTTTGGAAATTACTTAATAATTTTTTTGGGTCAATTCATTCGGTGACATATCAAACATCAATCCAATGTTGCTAATAACAGTAATAAAATACAGCGCACAGAAAGTAAAAACAAGTACAACAATGTATTGTCGATAAACACCGACCACACGTTACTCTCTGGGTAAAGCTCCACAAAACTTTTTTATATGAATGGGTCCATAAAAATAGAAAAAATAGTTATTTAATAAATTTTATTTGAAAGATGATACAGTTCGTCCTTGGGTTAATATAAGACAGTGTGAAAAATGCATTAAATTATTTTTGTATTTGCGACCTCTAGAGTTGGAACTATGGGCGAATGGACGTCGGATATCGCTTAATCGATCCAATAAATGATTCTAAATATATCGCTATACTATTTTCAATAGTTCAAACAGACAAACAGCAGAGGGTTAAAGTAGCATATTTTGAATGCATTTATGCTCAAAAAAATCATCGGGACATCCTGATTAAGTGCATGAGCGCATGCAATATGTATGTATGTAATTATAAGTTGAAAAGGTATAAATAAAACATATAGTAAAGTTGACTTTTTTCTGTTGTTACTATGTTGTTGGATGCAAGCATCAGCACAAACACATTATAACCTGACCACGTAGTGGTGTAGAGTATAAAAAATATCCAATTTACCCTTAACTAGTGATGAGTATAAAGAATAATAAAAGAACGTAAAAAGGACCAAATAAAAAACAATGTATATATGTACAGAAAATGCCAACAACATGAATAGCGACAGTGAAAACAACAACGACATCGACGACGACAACAGCAACATTAACAATGTATATTATGGAACTGTTAATTAATTTTTTGAAATTGTGACACATTTAATTTTGTTTTTATGCCGTCGTTAAGAGGGTGGCTTGAAATATATATTTTAACCTAAAAGTATTTAAATAATGAATATTTTAGCGTCCTTTTTATAATTCTCAAACCCGAAATATTAAAAATACAAATTTTATATTTAAACTTTACCGACTTTAGTAAAATTTTGTAGAGTTATTTTCCACTATTAACATATGATATACCTTAAATTACTGTCATCGTAAAATGTGAAATAATACCAAACTTCTAGTAAAATGTGCATATCAAACAGACAAACAGCAGAGGGTTAAAGAAGCATATTTTGAATGCATTTATGCTCAAAAAAATCATCGGGACATCCTGATTAAGTGCATGAGCGCATGCAATATGTATGTATGTAATTATAAGTTGAAAAGGTATAAATGAAACATATAGTAAAGTTGACTTTTTTCTGTTGTTGCTATGTTGTAGGTGTTGTGATAGTTTGCGGGAAATGTAGTGAAACCAACAACCAGGTCAATGTACAATGTCCTCAATATTGGTTAGTAGTTTTGCTGCTTTATTGTTCTTATACTCTACACCATTAAGTTGTTAGGGTATAATAAGGTTGTGCAGATGTTTGTAAATAACAAAACTACTGGACGTAGACTAAGACCCAGCTAATAATATAACAGTCGATTCAGAATTAATTTCCGTCCATGTGTCCATGTGGAGGTGTTTTGATAATATTTGGTACATATGTTTCTAAAAAGTAGGTTTACATTCAGACATACCTCTCATAGAATTGTCTAATCTCATGGGCTTAAATGTTATTTAGACACACAAAACCATAGATATATATTGTGATTTGTATTGTGAATGAATTATTAGGACCTAAATCTATCCTCCAAATTTAAAGAAAATTGGACCGTATATATAGATAGTCCGCAAATAAGTATACCTTTCCTGTATTTGCTTTAATTTCATTTCTGTCATAAAACAACGATCTTGAAATATGATACAAATTGAACTTGGTATTGGGTATCATATAGCCAGCGTGCCCGACATTATTTTTTTATTATTTGGTATTCTTTTTTTTGCTATATTTTTGTGAGAATGTAAATATCCGCTTTTAACTTTTTCTATTATAATTTGTTACTTTTTTCACTGCAAAAACTGTACAATGGGTAAGCTATCCAGTTCACTTGCATGATTTTTTACAAGAATATATAGAAAAAATTGCAAAAGGAAATTATTCTAAGTCTATACACCTATACAAAGGAAAATATTTCAATGAAGCTATACACAATGATTTTGGTTAAGTTAACATAAGGAAAAAGACAGTGAAATGACTAATGAAAATCTCTGCAATAATCCAACATGCATGTATGGTTTCTTTGGATTACTTTGGTGTATAGTTCTTAGATTTTGTTCTACCAAATTTTATTAAATAAAAGACTAATCTAATGTGAAACAATTTCTATTATAACACTGAGCCAGGGAGGAATATTTTGAGGCTTAATACTGGGGAGATGTAGTTCAATACCTATATTTTTTTACGGATTTGAGTTCTAGAAGAAATTGCCTCTCATGTAAATATAATCATGTCGGAAGATGTTAGGTTAAGTTGAAAAGAGAAAGTGTCATTTGCCCTTTATGATTATTTAAAAATGTATGTCACCTATGCCAGAGAATTGATATGTTGTGCGACCTCCAAAAAACTTCGCCATAATATACATTCCGGTCTAATTAAATAATATAGTATCCCTCAGGTATCCCTTCAGTTTTCCCAAATCAACTTGCCGCATGCAAGTGAACTGGACCTAATGACGGTATAACTTCAACGACCCATGCTTTACCCTACTACTTTAAAAAGTCGAGCAAAGAAAAAGGAAGTGCTCATCGTCCTCCCCACAGGCCGTACATCAAAGTCACTCCTTCTCAATTTAAAAAGGTGTGATCGTGGTGAGATTGGCCTTTGAGAATTCCCATCAGGTTGGCCAATTCAATTTTCTCCAGTCTTAAGGTTCTTCTTTGTAATCGCACTAACATTATCCCCATAGACATTACAATATCAATATATTTGGGGACTTAGAAGGATCTAAGTTGATCTGAAAACGGTAGATCAAATTAGACACAGCAATTTATTTAAATTAAAAAAATATTATAATTCTAACAAACAATGCCATCGCCAAGATTATAACTCGGTCTGCCAGAGTTGTAGTGAGTTAAGCACTCAGCTGTGTGTGGCTGACTTTATTAGGCTACATTTTTTGTGTAATTGTGTTATACTCAAAAAAAAAAATTTTAAAAAATGTATACATATCATAGCTCCATTAATGAGACTAAATTGGTTTTATACTTATCTGATTTTATATAATAAATATATATATATAGCTACAACTACCTTGCGGGAAAAGGACCTATCCCAGGATACGTCACGTGACTGGTTGATTGTGGTAGGGCTTGTTCTAGGAGGGAGCCAATTGCCCTCTGTGACATGTCACAGGACTGTTCTGAAAGAACATGTCATGACTTTGAAACCGGTCACGTTGTAGGTACTTTAGGAACCGGTATTCTTTTCTCATATCTTGTGGTGTGTATTTTCAGAACCAATCCAGTTTTCACCTATCACGGGGCAGGTCTCAATTCGTAACTGACCCTTTTTTCCTGTAGGGGAGATATGCAACTGTACATAACAATATCTCAAATTTGTTAGCAAATATTGTACCATATATAATTATATTTGATACTATATCTAAAAATAAATAATATGGACCATATATTATATCATATATAAATATACGATATTAAAAAATATTGAGCGCCCGGTAGGCTAGTTGGTAGCGTGCTAGCTTATCAGTGCGGGGGTTGTGGGTTCAATTCCCACCAGAGGCTCTGGTCTGTTTTCGCTACAACGAGCCGAAGGCCTTTGTTGCTAGTGCTCGGTTAGGGTATAAGGATGTAATTTGTAATTATATGATTAATAAATAAAATAAATAAATAAATAAATAAAAACTATTTTTGATAGTGGACCATATGTTACAATATCTTAAATATTTGATATAATATGTAATTATACAGGCCATTTTTAAGTACATTTGGTTCTGTATAAGTCATATAAAAGTAAATAATTTCTCATGTAAGCCATATGCATTTTATATTTAGTTTAAATTCGTAAAAATAACAAAGTATATTGATCTATTTATTCCTAATATTCAGCCATTAACAAGATTTAATAGAACTTTTTTAACATCATATTCGTGTTGGAAAGTCCAAAAAATTTTAAAAATGTATTAGTAGAAATTTGGACAAAAGCACTGTCGAGTAGTCATTAAAATTTTTTTTAAAATAACTGAAATATTAAAGTTTTTTTTAATGTGTTAAGAGTATACCGTTTAAGGATATAAATGAAAAAAAATTTAAGGAAAATAAACAGAATTTGTTATGGCATTTTTTTGAAATTTCTAACACAATTCTCCATAGTTCATAGTCATCTTATTAAGATAAAAAATTTTTATTTAACGATATTTTGTTTTTTATTGTTTTAGCTACTGGCTTGTTAGCCATTAATGGTTGTGATGGTTAGTGATCCTACTTTTACAACGACTACACTACATACTTCTGCTAACACTGCGTTGTTATTTCTACACTCAGAATATAAATACGGTAAAAATTTGCCAAAATGTCTGTAACATTACATGTTGTTAATTTTTTCGTATTAAAATTAACAAACTACTTCTTAATTACTTGGAAAATAAATAAATGTTGACAAAATAATTGTGTTTCGGAAGCTAATTGTTATCATTGTTAAATAAATCTATTTTTTACATGAATATTAGCTATTATAAATCAAACCAATAAAACAAAAAATATAATTTGGTTGTCTCTACTAACTTAATTTTTTGAGTGCATTGTTCTTTTTTCTTTCTAATTTAAAGTATTTTTGTTGTGTGTTTTCGTAAGTGTAAAGGGGCGATGTAACAATGTTCATTATCTATGCTCTCTGGGCTTACGGTTAAAACATGATGCGGTCGTTGCTTAGTATATATTTATTTAGTATATGCAGTACATACTCAATATGTATCTTAATGTATCTATGTATAAAAAGTTATAGCTCGTTGAAAGTTGGTTATATTGTAGAATTTTCATTAACCTTGTTAAAGCATTTCCGCACAATAATTGTGAAATCATAATGGTATGAAAATGTAATGGAAAGGGAATAGTATAAGCAAATATTTGTTATATAAAACATAGTCGGAGGTTGAGAACTCTTAGGGCGGTTAAATACAAACCCACTTCAATACAAATTTGATATACATTACAATTGTTAAAAACTAAGATCTGGTTACTCTTTTTTTTAATAAGTTAGCAGATCAGAATTGGAAAATTTTTTGGTTAAAAAATCATTTTATGTTGTTTAGGATTTATGATATGAAACATCAGAATGTTCTTTAAATATAAAAAGTCATTCGTTTTAGTAAAAACCGAACAATTAAATTTTAACCAAATTATGCTATTGAGTACATTTTTGTAGATAATAAGTTTCTTTTTCAAAACTATAAAGTCACAGCACTAAAAAAAGCATGCACATTTATTTATCCATACAGTTGAACGTAATTGACTGTGTATAGCCCAATAGAGATTGAAATGGATTTTATACTTTATCTGTAGCATAATTGAATAACTACAGAAATACCTTTTAATATTTGGTAGCTTTCTATTTACCAATAAACGACAATCTGTAGCATGGTATGCATGCAAAAATAAAATTGTATAAAAAACTGTAAAAAAACATTAATCCTTCTTTTGCAGTGGCGAATCCAGCCCTTGCTTTCTGGGGGGATAACTTTTAGTTTTTACACTAACAAGATTTTTTTTTAAACGTGACAAAAAATTTCGTGATTCACGTGAATACGCGTGAGCCAAAATTTGAATTATTTATGTGATCGTGCGTGAGCGGAAGAAAAATTTTGTTAGTGAGTCGAGTTTTTGTTGTGATTATTCTTTTTATTGGTTTTTTTCGATTTTTTTTAATTTTTTACATGTAATACAGCAATAAATACTAGAGATTGTATTTCGGTTTTAACCGTAACCGTAACCTCGTTTAACCGCACTATTTATCCGTAACCGCATAAAATATTCGTTGGTTATGGTTAAAATCAAATTCTTTAAAAACCAGGTTTTGTAAAGAATTTTATATAAAAATGACGTAAAATAATTAAAATATTTGCAATTTTTATGAAAAATAAAATTTTTATATGTTTTTACGCTGAGTTTCAAAGTCAGTTAACTATTAGCCAACCCCAAAAAAGCTTTTTTTTGGCATTTTCTTTCAATCAAAGGTTAACTCGAGTTTCAACTTTTCATTGTAAAATTAAGCATCATTTGAGTTATTAATTCTGAAATGTGTATAAATTTTTAATATAATGTTTTAATTTTTCCCAATGATAATAAACGATGTCTTTATACATTTACATACCCAACAAAAATAAATGGAAGTGATTCCTAAGGAGTTAATTTTTCATTGCTTCCCACGTATCGTTTTGTTCTGATTTTCCTCTTCTAAGGCAGTTCTATTTCACAACTTTCAATAATGTGATTTTTAATTCAATTTAACACTTTTTAAATCTTTGACAGGTAACTTATTTTAAAAATAACCAAAGTAAAATATTAATCGTAGATATTTCTATATAAATTTGAAATTTATAACTATGGTTTAAGTGATTTGTTTTTATCTTAAGCTTACAATTCACCAGATTTAAAATTCTTATTATTGCTACAAAAAGTAAAAAATTTATTGTTGTAAAAATTGTGAGAAATTCGAATAAAGCACACTCACAATATATTTTCCGTTACCGACCTTAGTTTATATAAAAAGTAATACGTAGAGTTGGTTTTAAATTGAAATTCAATTCTCAAATTAAAATTCTTTTTGAAGGGGGTATATACAACTCTCATCCCCCTGGATCCGTGACTGCTCTCTTGCAAGTGAAAAAGATAACAATATAAGAAATGCAAACAAGAAAAGAAATATTCGTAGTATTGTTGAGGTTGAGTTTGCATACTGAATTCCAAAAACTTATATTACAAGTATTTATTGAAACTAATAATATTGAACTACTTGACTTGATATTGTCATTAAAAAATAGCGTTTTTATAAATTATGGAATATTCCTTATATATTCTGGTTTTTTTCTAAGAAAATCTATAAATAAATTCCAAAGATATGAAAAGTTAGGTAAAGTTAATGTGGAACTACTGTGCGTATGATTAATTTTGTTTTAAATATAATAAGTATACTTGCTGTTGTTCGCTTACAAATACGTTTGTTATTATTACAGAAATGTAATATTTTTAACACAACCCAGCAAAAACATGGTAATAACAGGTCATTATTGTGTAGATTATTATGGCATGATAGGTCGTTACTTATTTAATTACTTCATAATACAAAATAATGACCTACTGATAATTGATGGTGGAAGTATTTATATGTACATTCATAATAATGATTTACAGGTAGTTACTGAAATAGGTATCGAATTCGTATTTCGGTATTTTTTTAATATCTATTGATAAATTTGTTTTGAAAAACTATGCAACAAAATAGAAAATTATCTGATTTTGAAAAACTTTTAAGATTTGAAAGGGTTCCTAATGAAATAGCATTGCACTTTTATAAACTTAAATTTTTTTTAATGCAAAAAGTAGATATTTAAATATTTTTATTATAATTTCGACTAATGTCGTCTTACTTCACACCAGTCGAAACTAAGCAAAAGCTTGTTGTTCAGTTACTAATCCCACTGATTACATATTCAGCTGAGGAATATAGCAAATAAGATTCACACTCAATTCACAAATTACAAGTGTCTTTCAATAATGCTGTGCGATATGTATATGGTCTAGCTCGGTTCGATAGTAAATAGATCATCTTGGCGAAAAATGGTCCTTGGTTGTGACTTGGATGACTACCTTTGCATGCGTTACCTACTATTTTTAAACAAGCTTTTGCATCAGAAAACTCCTTTATATCTGTTCGAAAAACTTATATTTGCTAGATCAACAAGATCCATCACTTTAATAATTCCCAAACACAACTTTCTTAATACTAGTAGATTTGTTTTCGTTAACGCAATTAAGTTATGGAATGCCCTAATATATGGAATGCCCTAATAATAACCTAATTCTTTTAAGTCTCTCTTTCATTCGTTTTTTTTTCTCAAACCATAAAGAAAGTTCATTAATTATTTTTTTTATTTTGTTAACTTATTGCTATTAATTTATTCATATACTCATAATAATGACTTTACTTATGTAAGCCCATATGAACCACAAAAGAATTTTATTCTTAAGGTTCTAATAATGAAGAAAATAAACTAATAAACTAAACTAAACAAAATATTTTTATCGATTACTTTAAGTAAGAAAAGAGTAACTACATACTTTACTATTGCAAGTAACCACTTATTTCTTCACTACAAGTAACCATGCTGGTAACTCATTATTCTCACTTTTTTGTAAGCGAGAGGGGACATCGCGGACAAAAGTAATTAAGCGAGTAAATAGCCTGGTAACTAGTGAAACCCTTTGTGGGGCACTTACTCCCTTAATTACTTGGTAATGTCTGTTTTTGCTGGGAATAGGAATATTTTACAAATACTTGTAATTGGTGGAACCAAAAATGGTCAAAATAACTGTTTTTTTTTTTTGTTTTGCAAATTTTGTCAAAAATATAAATATAATTTACAAGTAAAAACCTTTAGAAAATCATACCAATTTTTATTAATATACAAAATCATATAAGGTTTAAATATGTAATTGGTAGAAAGTTAAAGTTTGATTGGTTCTGTGCATGACCACGAACCGGTATGGATTGTAAAGACTGGGTAGACCGTACACAGAAAAAACAGATTCATCGTGATAACCGAATTTTTTGCCGGCTGAATATTTTTCTGCTACAATTGAAATATTTGGTTTCCACCGAAATGCTGTTCTATTTATCAAATTTCCGTTGTACTAACCAAATTTCTGCTGCCACAAACAAATATATCGGTAGCTCCAACAAAACCATTCGGTTGGCAAAAAATTTGGTTGTCACAATGAATCGGTTTCCTCTGTGTAAAAATCGGCCGACCGTCAGCCCGGGTAGTGGGGGGCTCTTTTAAGAACTGTTATTAATGCAGATTGGTATTTCACAGATGAAGATCTTCATCACGATCTAGATGTTAAAACCGAAAAGAAAGTTATCCGACATTCCAGCATTAAACACACTAATTGCCTTACATTACACTCGAACTATAAACTAAGTCGTATGCCAGAAAAACTTTGGTATTCATAAAACTTAAGTTTTTTACTTTAAAAGGACCACCTGCTTGCTTTTTGGTGACATGATAATGTATTTGTAAAAATATAGTTCGCTTTATTAAAAAATACTAACATTAAACATATGCATCTTAAATATTGACTTAGGATAATTTATCACCCTCAAATTTTAACATCAATTACTTGTTGTGTATTGTTGACAGGTAGAATAGAAATAAGGGGACAAAAAATACTATCATTTGCGTGATAGAAGTCAATGTACTCATTTGTTAACATTTAATACGTTTATTTATTTTTGGACACCAAATGTGAGTCATAAAAATGATTGAGCATCATGTCTACTAATTGTAAACTTGAATGGTTTTTGGAGTTTTTGGTTTAATATAATAATTTATATTAAACTCAGACAATATTTAAAATTTGGTTTTTATTTCCTATGATGATTATTTATTTGTTGGGTACCAATTTACAAGTTTGTGGGATTTTTAATCCCTTCTATTGTGACAATAAATGTTGTTTTCTATATTTAATCTTCTAGTTTTTTTGAACCTTTACTTTGTTAACAAAGTTTACGCAGACATACAGTGAATTATTCATCATGCCCACATAAATGTAGGGTACATTATTAAAAAAGGTCGCTTCTGCACAGTTATTAAAAAACTTTAGCTATTCTTTATTTGTTTGAATTAATTTACTAGATGTACCATTCAATTTTAATATCATGTGCTTTGTGTTTAACAATATCTTGATATTTTGTGTTTAACAATATCTTGATAACCCTTTCATACGCTTGAACGCCAATAGTCGCTGACTAATTATTTTCAATTCTGGTGTAGCTTTTAGTTTATATGATATCTTTTTTGGGTATGTTTGTAACAACAAAAAAAAAAAATAAAATAAAAAAAAAATTATACTAATTTAACTTTGATTATTTGGTGGGGGAGGAGTGGGGGATTTTTAAGAGTTATTTTTCGTATACTTTTTGTTGTGAAAAATTTACGGGGAGCAAATTGTAATAAATTAAAGAAGAGTCCAGGTCTGTTGAAAGTATTTCGGAACATTATCTATTCTTACTCTTAAAATATTTTTTTACAGTAACAACAGTAACTACAATAGTTTGTTTTTGTTAAACAATAGAGAAATATATTATGTAACCATTTTTTACAATGTTAATTGTGTTGCAATTAACATTTTCGTTTAAAATGATTTGTAAAAAATGGTTTTTAGAATACACAGAAAAAGTTATTAGACCCAAGCTGAATGGAATTTATTTTCTGGTCCGCTACGACCTTCATCAACATTATTCGTGCCTGAAATTGTCAATTAAAAATATCTCTATTTAACTCACAAATCAACGAAAAAAGCTTACAGTTGATTTTTATTATTTAGTTTAGATGAAATTTAATATTTAATATTTTCTATTGATATTATATTATATTATATTTTATTATTTCTATTGGCACTTTCAGGCACGAAGAATGTAAATGAAGGTGGTATCGGACCAGAAAATGCATTCCATTCAGCTTGTGTCTAATAACTTTTTCTGCGTATTGTCCATGATTACTAAATAAAAATAAGAAAATTTTTCATTTGAAGGAACAAATTTTTTTCTATGATCTCGAACCAGACTTAGAATACATTTTCATACATATAAGTATTAAAAATATCAACTATAAAATATAAACTATATTATATATATTATAAACCAAATAAATGAAATGTAATTTATTTTTCAGACTTTGTTGTTAATTTGTATGACATTAAAAAACGATGTAAACGAAATATCTTTTATATTTACGGATT
The DNA here is from genome assembly GCA_949748255.1 of Eustalomyia histrio. Taxonomy (NCBI): domain Eukaryota; kingdom Metazoa; phylum Arthropoda; class Insecta; order Diptera; family Anthomyiidae; genus Eustalomyia; species Eustalomyia histrio. The sequence continues at coordinate 99,367,121 of OX456525.1, forward strand.
TTGTATTTAATTAGTTGATAGTTTAAGAAATAAATAAGGGAAATATTATTTCTTTTACGGAATGACCCACAAATTATTTATTATCAACGGATATTGATCGTTAATTTATTACCAATCAAAACAAAGTTCTCTAAAGTTAAATGAGATGTTAGTAGACCACTCTTTAAATGATTATTTATTTATTTTAAATTACTTTTTCAGTTAATTTAAACTACTAAATAGTTATTTAAACTGATCGCTTTTTAGCTATGCTATGTAGAAATCCTTTGATAAAAGTTAAATTATAATTAAACTATTTAATTTTGTCATTTATTATAGGAGTTTATCTGGCCACATATTGGTTTTCCGAGTGACATTGATTGGAACTTTTACTTGGCTATAAAATATAAAAAACTCGGACCGAACACTGTTGGCGGTATGGTTTTAACAGTGGCAGCCGTTTTTTTAAGCTCATGATTATGAGAAAAACGTATTTAAAATTTGTATTTTGTTATATACTGGGCTGAACATATATAAAAAATAATAATGGAACTTTTTTTACATTTTTTAACTTTTTTATCGAAATTTTTTGAGAACGCTCAATCAAAAGTAAATATAAAAAAGTTGAAATACTTATCCTGTAAATTGTATTATTTTGTTAATGAATTTCTTTTAACATACGTAGTTGTGTAGCCTTAACTGTTTTTCTTCATTAAAACTCTTAAAAAAACAAAAATTAAAGTATTAAAATATTTTTTACAAAAATGTGAAATGTTTGAAAACAGATAAATTCTATATAAAATTGTTTGCATTGTTGTTATAATGCAGAAATTCTGTGGATTTAATTTCGTGTGCGGTTGCAACTGGTATCTGATTGTTTTTGATATATGTACATATGTACAGTAGTACTTCTTAATGACGACCTCGGATAATATAAGTTATCTGCTAAGACGAACTAATTTGAAAGTTCTTACGTTTTGGCAATAATTTTCATATAAAAAGCACCTGTGCATACGAACTCACTTAAGACGATCCCTCGGTTATAATGAACTGTTTTTGAAAGTCCCAGAAACAAAAGTAGAAAATACTTTAGAAAAATTAGTTTACGTTTTAATTTTTAATACACACTTTCCAAAAATTTTGAATTTTTTCTATATTGTTTTAAATTGTACTTTGACAAAATTTGTAAACTAAATGTATTGAATTGTTTCCTTAAATGTATTGCAACAGTTTATTAAAGATCTCCAATTAAAGAACTTGCACCATTATTGAAATGGGTTTTAGAAACTAGTGAATAATTAAATTTAATTGAATCAATTTTACCCCGGTTATAATGAACTAATTTTTCTAGAACTCTGAGTTCATCTTTACCGGGTTTTATTGTATTATTAAACAAAAATAATATAAATGAAATGCATAAAATCAGTTAATGCGTTAAATATTCAAGTGCATTAAATTGGCCTCTTAATTTAACGACATTATTGACAACATGCTGGCTCTTCTTGTTGGCAGTTTAACAGAAAGATATCCGATGTTAATCGATTAAAAGGAGTACACCACAATGAAAACTTTATTCTTTTGTGCTGTGTTGCACAGTGTCGTGGTTTCATATAACGAGTGGCCAAAAATAGAAGGAGTTGTCAGAAAATTCTGAAATTTGGCACACATGATTTAATTGATAAAATATAGTTACACCTAAAATTTTGTAATTATAGGTCCAAGGATTCGTGTCCTTTCCATATATCCTGAATTAAAAAAATACCATAACTCATGTAAAAAAAATTATAACTTAATAAAATTTCGTTTAATTCGGTGCAAGGATACGCCTACCTCGAAAATGTCTTTTTTTTTTAAAGTAAAAATAAGAGCAAACCAATATAATTTTCTTATTTAATTTGGCACACAAATTACTTATAATGAATTTTATGTGTAACTATACACACTTTACTTTTGATTCAATGCAAAAAAAGCTTTCGCAAAAAGCTTTCGTCATTAGCTTTCCCATACATCCTTAAAGACATGTAAAATCCAAGCATTTTACCAAAATTAAAAAAATTATTTAAGTTATCAAACATAAATTTTATTAATTTATATACATTAAAACATAAATATGGGTATACCTCCTAAAACTGATTAATTATTCATACAACTGACAAAAAAAAAAAAAAACAATACTTAAATTATTATTAAACATAAATTAATATATACATTAAAAAATTAATACTACATAACATAAATATTCTAATCATCATCGCTGGTAATATAACTCTCAGATTTCTCTATCATACCATTGCTAGACACTTTGTTCGTACCATCTTCTCTTTCAATTACATACATGCTTATATCATTCTTATCGTAGTTTTTAAAAAGTTTTTTCTGACTATACATCGAAATTGATGGTTCTGACTGTATTATAAGATAAACTATTAGGTCCTTATTCGATTGAACCCTACCTGTTTTTCTCGTATGCCTTTACCTGGCATTTCTTATCATTTTGTGGCTTGACTCAATGGCTTCTTGTGATAATATTCCAATGAGAATGGTAAAATACTTAACATAATCAATGCCGTGAATTAAAATTGTGTGCACTGTTGCAGGCATATAGTACCAAGGATACAATCTGAAGTAAAGAAGTGCAGTTTCTTTTAAGAGGTTCTCAAAATTTGTAATATTAATATTGCGCCCACATGACAGTGTTCTTAAAATAATTGAAATATTTTTAATTAATGTTTTATCTACACCTGTCATTTCAGCTCTACATTTGAAAAAAAAACGTCTAGCTGTATTTCCATCTTTCGGTGTACCATAACCCTGTCAACTATCATTCCCATTTCTTTTTATAATCTATCTTGTATAATCCTTTTTTTCTCGTCAACTTGATCGCTCATTCCCTTTCCTGTTTTTCGCCATGTTTTGATGGATTGTTTATACGCAATATGTAGAATACATTCAAAACCCTTTATCCACGCGTGCAATGTCGACAATCCTTATTTGTAGCACCCTTCATTAACAGGACTTTCAAAAATTGACATTCTATTCATTTCGGATAGCTTTGCTCCACACAAAACGGAAGTTGAACTACTTTTGTTTTCATTTAATACATTTAAAACCGCACCGTCTATCATTGTTAACTTCATATTGTAATGAACATTAAAATTTTTGTTTTTCGATATGTAATTATATACATCTAAGTTATCAATTTGCGTTTGTATGTTTCTCCTCACTGTGTTTATTACATCAGGGTTTTCCTTGGTAAATATTATTTTGAGTGCTCTGCATAACCTCCAAGAAGAGTGTTTATCATTTTGCCATACTACTTTTTCATCTGCCCAATATAACAAACGTAATGGCACAAAAAAGGTTACAAACAAAAATTCATCACTAGCATCTTCGTTTTCAAATTTTTGTTTGTATGCACTATGACCACTACTGCCATCAAATCCCCATTTGCATTCTAGAATAAGATCGTTTTTAGTTTCAAATGCGGAGCAATTTAATATGCTTTCAGAAGTTTTGTCTAAATTGTTTGCAAAGGAATCTCTGCTGAAGTTTCTGAATATCATCAGGAATAAATATTTTTTTAGGCTTGTGCAATTAAATAATAGGAGGGAAAACAATTCTCGTGCACAGAATTTACTACTTTTCTCATCATGTTATATTGTCTTACAGAGAGATCCATGTCAATATATAGGGCTAAAGCTCTTTCAAAACTGTTCAATCGGATGGAACACAATAACTGCATTACTTTTCTTCAACTCCAACCACTGCTGAAAAATATCACGAATCTGTAAAGATGTCGACACTAAAAAACATTCACAAAACACGTAAAACCAGTCAGAAGCAGCTGAAATTTCTATATGTTAAAATAAATACTTGTAGCAATAAAATATCAAAAAATTTTGAAACTGATATCAAGTGTTTTTTTTTTAATTTACTTTAGAACTTAACTTATGTACCAAAATACTGACATTTTTAAGAGCTGTCATTTGGCTAACGGTATTTCGCGTATGGTTAATATTTGTAAACAAAAACAGTGTTGTAATTAGAAATACATACCTGGCTAAAAACCCTGTTACAAAAATATTAGCCGTTACCAAACCAGATTTGAGTTTAGCTATAACAACCACACGTAATATTTGAGGTTTTCCCTCTAGTTTTACCTTGTTGCATAAAATCCTTAACCTTGAACTGTAATAACTCATAAAGTACGCAAAACTTTAACGTAATATTTCACATATGAATTAATAGAAGTGTTTTCTATAAAATAAAATTAAAAAATAAATAAAATTCGTACTTTGACTTTAACAATTTTTGGCCACGCTCGCGACAGTGTTTGTTGTACAAATGCATTGATTTGACTTTTATTTAAAACAGAATATACCTGGCAGCTATTGTACAACATACAAATTCATTAAGATTTGACACGTCAGCAACTATACAAGAACTCATTTTAATTTGTACATTTATTAAATTTCATTAAATGGTTTTGTATTTCACACAAGTATAGTTTAATTTATTTACGACTGAAATTTTATATTTAAAATTTGTGAACTATCTACATAAAGAGAATTTATTGGAGGAAAAATAATAAAATTTCATATTACATTAATGAAACACTTAGTGAAGAAACATTTATGAAATGCTTCATCATTTTTATGAATCAAGTTTTTCAAAAAAAATTTATTATTAAGTGCATGGAACTTTTTTCGATTTTATTAAATCTTTACTAATTACAATGTGAACTAACAATAATTATTAAAATCTTAAAACTATGACTTATAATTAAGTCTAGCCAATGTCTGACAAAACTTCAATGGCCCAACTATTTATAGGTGTCCCCAGTAGCATATCTCAGTTGATTAAGCATATCAAGTCTGCTGTCTCCAAACTTCTTTGGCCCAGGTGGCAATGATTATTCAATAGATTTCGAGCTAGTATGTTAGAGTGGGTTTCCAGTCTCTTTAAATAGATTTCACTATATCTTAGAATTTCATTCTTTACAAGAGGTACATTTAAGTCTTTGTGAATGTTAGAGCTTCTGATATACCAGGATGCATTTGTTATTATTCTTAAGAGTCTATTTTGTCTTCTTTGTAATTTTTCTACATAAGACGCAGTGGCAGTACTGCCTCTTTTTAACTTAGTGAAAGGTTCGAATGGATGAGTTCCAGTGCAACTTCATAGTTTTTATGCAAAAAATCATTAATATTATAAAGACAATTCTTTCAGTGTGTACAGTGAACTAAGTCTAGGGTAAAGTTGGAAAAATGAAACGTTTTAAATTAGTACCCATGTTTATGGAAAAGGGAACTCAAATTTAAACAATAAAATACCTAATATAATCGAAAGCTCTGACTCTGGAAAAAAGTGTAATATTAGGTAAAAAAAATAAGTTAACAACAGTTCGAAAATTCTTTGATCGATTTTAATATTTTATTTCTATGTCAAGTAGAATCGATATATTGCATAATATATGCATTTGCCCAGAATATTATGTATTTATACTCTTTGTAGTTTAATAAAAAAGCTTTTAGTTCAGTTAAAAATAAAGGATCATACTTTTATTTTTCAAATTAATAGTTCAAAGGGATTTACTGTCATTTGGATATTTAATAAAAATTTACCCACTAAATGAAAATTTGTAGTTTATTTGCTTAAGTTACAGTTATAACAAATATTAAAATATTAAAAAATTCCAATTTTGTTATTCATTAAAATTGTTTGTTTATATATAAAATTATTTGAATTCGAATTACAGGAACTTCATACACACACATATACACATAAGGCCATTCCTACAACATGTGTTTATATACTATTTCATTGTACATTATTCATCATTATTTTTACGGATTTGATAATTTATTTTTACGGATTTGGTATGTTAAACTTCATTTGGTTTTTACTGAAAAACAATTTTATTTGAGTGAAAAGAAAGAAATCTGATTTTTAAATGAAATATCATTTCTTTAAAATGGTATTTTCTGTTTAACTTGCAATCTATTTTAAGTGTATAAAAATTATTTAAAATTTTTAAAAATTTGGAAGCTTGGTTGCCAGTTGGCATGGTTAATGTTTTCCAAAAACATTCTTTTTTTTACAATTCGTACAGTTGTGACCAAATAGATCAATATTGCGTATGGTTAGTGTTGAACTGATATTAGTAAAATTGAAGCTGCTAATATTGAAAAATATATTCAAATCTTTTTTTGGTCCTTCAGTTAGTTTTAAGTTTTTTTTCACAATGTAAAAAAAAAATTAGAATTGTTGTTTGTACAATATATAATTTTATATTATAGAGTTATTATATTTGGTTATCGTAGATTTTTTACGTTTAGTAAAAATAAAAATTTACGAATCATTTATTTAGTATATTGCTACAAACGCATCTTAAGACCAAACGATTATTGTGCTTGTTTTTGCAAAGACAAGTTCGTTGCATGTTAACTATATTTATGCCGTTTTTAAACAAATTTTCCAGTTTTATGTTATTGTTTGTAGTAATAGGTAAATAAAAAAGCAACAAAAATATAGTTAAAACTTTAAATGCATAAATATTTTAAATATTCTGTTATTGCTTTTTTATATTTCAGTTGATGTTAAAAATGTGCATTTAGTATATAAACAACAGTGGATTCCCGATTAAATAAGCTAGGTGTTGTCAAAAGTGTTGGGTAACCCCTTAAAGTTTACTGGCTAGAATTTCATATTCCAGTTCGGACACTTCGTAAAAATTCCTAAAAATCTAGTCTTGGTGGAGGGCTACGATGATACTTTTTAAGTTCTATCTGCTGGAGACTGACGTTTTTATACCCTTCACCACAGGTGGAAGGGTATATATAAGTGTGTCATTCCGTTTGTAATTTCTACAATATTGATCTTAGACACTATTCTGGGTCCTTATGAAGAGCAAAGTTGATTTAACGATGTCCGTCTGTCCGTCTGTGTGTTGAAATGGGTTTTCCGAAGACCCCAGGCATGATGAGGACTTGATTGTTATATATTTCTGTTAAATGTGATCCATTTCTGCTTGCTATTAAAAATCAGCCAGATCGGTTGATAAATGGCTGAGATATTAGCAAAAAACCAGAACCACCTCTAATTTTTTCCGTAAAATTCCTTTGTTTTTATATATATGTTGAATATTACGTATAACAAACACATGAATTTCTTTTCTTTCACCTCTTCACCTTTTATACACAAACAACAAACACATACAAAGATTTCTCATTTATATAAAAACCAAACAAATCCCTATTGAATGAAAACTGTTCATTTAACTCTATAAACGATGTTCCATATAGCCTTCATAGCTGAGTTGTCTAAACGCTATGTCACAAATACTTTTTTTCTCTAAGAACGCGAGTTCGAATCCTATTGAAGACACAAATCAACTTTTTTTTTGTACATTTTTTTTCATTTTCTTAAGACTTCTTTTTATTTTTTTAACATTAAATAATAAATTTAAATTAAATTTTATATTAATAATTAAATAATCCATAAATAGGCTAAAAACATCAAAATTTGTATAAAAACCCTCTGATACAAACAAAATACAACCGGTTTTATTTCTATTTTTTGCTCCGATTTAAAAGAACTTATAAACAGATTTTTAAACCATTTTCTCATATATTAAGAAATTTTTTACATAATTTCCCTTTTAATGCAACTATTTTAGGTCATAACTTATAATAATTGATAAAAAAAAATTATAAACTATTTTCCTTCAAATTTTTAAAATTAAGCTAAATAAATTAAAAATGTTTTGTAATTAAAAAGCGAAATAAAATCCCAAATGCAAGTTTGCCAGCTAAATCAAACTTTATTGTAGAAATAAAACACATGCAGTTCTAGTGATTTCTTTAAACGATTTGTAAAAAAATATTTTTCTGGTCGAAAAAAGCTTTTTTTAGAACTAAAAAGATTTTTGAAAAAAAAAATATGACAACACTGATTGGCATTATGATCCTGATTGTTGTTGTTTTTATTTTATTTGTTGAACTTTTTGTCTTTCACCTCCTCACCTTTTACGCACAAACGACAAATCCATACAAAGGTTTGTCATTTAAATAAAACCCAAACAAATCTGTTTTAAACGAAAACTCTTTATTTACTTCTATTAACGACGTTTGCTTATGTCCTTCAATGGCTCAGTGGTCTAAGCGCTTTGTCACAAATACTTTTTTTCTTTTAGTCGCGCGATCTAGCCCCGTCTATTCAACTTTTTTTATTTTTATATTTTTTTAACACTTTTTTTTATTTTCTTAAGACTTTTTGTTATTTTTTTATTTAACAAAACAAATGCGTCCAGCACAGTTATCTTAACGATGTTGGTCAGCTTTTCTGTATAATTGGAGAACGAAAAGAGGAAAAGTTTCCAAATAAGGTGCAAGGATCTTGGTTATCAATACACAACATCTGACCAAATGTGGGCGGGATCCTTGAATTGGGAGTGGCCCAAAATAGATTAATTTATATCTTGAGAACGGTAAGACCGTAATTAAATACTCCATAAATGGGCCAAAAACATCAACATTTTTATAAAAACTAAAATGTAATATGACCTATGGATACGTCTTATATATCCAAAGATCGAAAATCTTTAGTAAAACATATTTGCTGAAAGTAGTTATGACCAACACATACATTTTTTTAAATACCTATTTTCGGGAAGTTTAATCACTAAACTAAATGGTAAATTTCCACTTAAAGATGTCCGTATATAAAGCTGTCCATTCCATATATGTCCATATATAAACTTCGCTATTTTCGCAACCATGGTGAATGGTATATAAGATTCGGCATAGCCGAATTTAGCCGCTCTTACTTGTTCTTATTTTATTATTTCGAAATTTGAAGATTGCTTTGGGAAAAATTTTGTTCCAATAGAAAGTGAAATAATTAAAAAACCCTTCCTGTATTTAACTTAATATTAAAACAATAATTCGTTTGTTATTTTTTCGCTGCAAAAAGATTTATATTGATATCTTATATATTATTAAAAACCAAAATGTTAGATTTATCTGACCTAAAACTAGTTTCAGAATATATTGTAGAAGAAGCAGTTTCGTTAAAAATTTGCTGAGACAATTGCGCTGGTTAGCTTAAGAAACTCGTCTTCTTTTAAAAAAAAATATTTTATTTGTATCTGATTTGGTAATAATTTATGGTTAAATTGATATAAATATATTCAACCTACTTAGTGGCAATCGATATGAAACGCCTCATAAATTATTTGAACAAAATCGATTAAACCCTACTTAATAATAGGAAATTAATTAAAAACGTTGTTTCATCAATTAAATAATAAAAAAGGGTTCATTTACACTGGCTATGGTTAAAATAATGTTTAAAATCTTTTTAATGCCATATCAACAATAATAAATACTGGCCATTATACTATTGTATAAAAGACATATATTTACACTTTTTTTGTTGCTTGGTTCTAGCAATTTAATAATAAAAGGGTAAGTATTAAAGTGCATTAAATACACTCACAAATATTTGTTTTAAAAGCAAAATACTTTAAATAAATATTGACATTTATATGGTGTTTGGTGTTTAAAATCAAAAAATAATAACATTTTTTAAAAACAGGTGCAGATTTTTTATGCATTTTATATCAAATTCTTTTGTCCTTAAATTTATTTTTTCGGTTCCATTTAATAAAAAATCCAAATAAATATATATTAGTGGATTACTTGTCTAATTAGAAAGTCAACGCTATCGTGACCGAATTTGAGCTACCACAGAGTTATTTTTTATTTTGTAGACTGCTGATAAAGATAGATGATATGTGGATAATTCAGGAACGATCAAAATCTTTAAGACGAAAATTATCCAGCCTATTCGTGTGAAAGAACTGAAGCCAGCCCAGGAATAATGAGAATATTTATTCTTTCTAAAAATTCACAGCAAAACAAAAGAAATTTTGTTTTATTCATTTTATAACATTTTTAGAAATATTCTCATACTTGAAACACCCTGTATTAAATTGCTGTATTATTTATTATAAGAGGCGGCACTTTTTTTGTTAGTGAGTGATTGAGTGAGCAAATATTGTATTGTATGTATATTTTTAGACTTTTCCGGTATCGAACCTGTGAATAGTTCATAGTTCACACCCTTGTTTATTTAAACATTAGAATATTTTATTGTTATTTGTTATTTGAACATTAGAATATATTACACAGTGCAACACATAAATTGGTTCCTCTTTCGTACCCGGTTTTTTTTGAACTGTATATCGAAACTAAAAAAAATCCGCAACGGACTTGGCCAGATTACATCGAATTTTTTTTTTATGGACACCCTAAGTTTTTGTACCCAAACACGATTTTTTTAAAAAAGGAAAATTTTTATGGAATCCATATATCATAAACCGTTCGGAATTTTGTTTTTATGTCTTTGGCAAAGTTGTAGATCCAAACCAAAGCAAAAAAATTCTCACATGGACCGACCCAAAAAAATTGCATCCACTGCATCAAAATTGCAAAAAATTGGGAAAAAATACTATTTTTTTTTATTTTTTCATGATTTTGTCCTGAAATGGCTTAAATACTGGGAATTTAAGAAATCTTTCTTCAGCTAAATTATATCTAACAACAATATAAACAACTCTCTAGTACATGTCATCTTAATACGAACATTCCTTAACCCTAGAAAGCACATCTTTTTGCTCACACTTATTTTGCATAGCCAATGTTTGTCGTTTCGACAAAGAAAGACTATATAGGTTAATGCCGTTTTTGTTGTTACTTGTTTTCAAATTTCCTATTTAAACATTTTATTGTTGTAATGCTGATATGTTTTTGAAAAAATGAATATATTTATTATATTTATTATATTTATTATATATATATTTCCATATTATCATGAAAAAATAGCATTTTTTCCCAATTTTTTGCAATTTTGATGCAGTGGATGCAATTTTTTTGGGTCGGTCCATATGAGAATTTTTTGCTTTCGTTTGGATCTACAACTTTGCCAAAGACATAAAAGCATAATTCCGAACGGTTTATGATATATGGATTCCATAAAAATTTTCCTTTTTTAAAAAAATCGTGTTTGGGTACAAAAACTTAGGGTGTCCATAAAAAAAAAAAATCGATGTAATCTGGCCAAGTCCTTTGCAGGTTTTTTTTAGTTTCGATATATACTTCAAAAAAAAAACGGGTATGAAGGAGGAACCACACGATGACCTTAAAAATATATATATATTTCCATATTATCATGAAAAAATAGCATTTTTTCCCAATTTTTTGCAATTTTGATGCAGTGGATGCAGTTTTTTTGGGTCGGTCCATATGAGAATTTTTTTGCTTTGGTTTGGATCTACAACTTTGCCAAAGACATAAAAACAAAATTCCGAACGGTTTATGATATATGGATTCCATAAAAATTTTCCTTTTTTAAAAAAATCGTGTTTGGGTACAAAAACTTAGGGTGTCCATAAAAAAAAAATTCGATGTAATCTGGCCAAGTCCTTTGCAGGTTTTTTTTAGTTTCGATATATACTTCAAAAAAAAAACGGGTATGAAGGAGGAACCACACGATGACCTTAAAATTATATATATATTTCCATATTATCATGAAAAAATAGCATTTTTTCCCAATTTTTTGCAATTTTGATGCAGTGGATGCAGTTTTTTTGGGTCGGTCCATATGAGAATTTTTTTGCTTTGGTTTGGATCTACAACTTTGCCAAAGACATAAAAACAAAATTCCGAACGGTTTATGATTTATGGAGTCCATAAAAATTTTCCTTTTTTAAAAAAATCGTGTTTGGGTACAAAAACTTAGGGTGTCCATAAAAAAAAAATTCGATGTAATCTGGCCAAGTCCTTTGCAGGCTTTTTTAGTTTCGATATATACTTCAAAAAAAAACGGGTATGAAGGAGGAACCACACGATGACCTTAAAAATGCTGCACTGTGTTATTTTAATTAAAAAATATATAATTTTTAAATGTTTGCCTTTAACTAGATTTGAATTCGGAAATTAGTAGTACTAGGCTAGCTCTCTACCCCCTAGCCCACAAACACCTATGAATTTTAATGAGTAATTTTGAATTTAAATAATTCTTTAGGAAAATAAATATAGCAGGAAATTCGTTTACAATATCAATCGTTAGTGGCTTCTATAATCATTACAATCCACAATTCGGTTGGTTCAACTGAAATCCTAATTTAATGATATATTTGATCATGATAACCGTATTTGTAGTTGGTATTTTCGAATATCGACAATTTTTTAATAAATTTGATAGATTGTTGGTTGGTTGCATCTATTTTACAAAATTCCTAAACGAATTTTATTCGTAAATTTGATTGGAAATATCAATAATTGGATAATAGTATCCTTTTTTGGTTCCTTTTCCCCCTTTTTAATTTCCAATGCCATATTTTTGGTATAATAATGGATTATAGGTTATTACAAATAAAATAAAATCCTTAAAAATAGATGTTAATGGTTTTGATCGAATTGCAACCAATCCTTTCTCTGGGTGTATCAACCACTCAAAGGAAAAGCGATAGCAAAATTACTTTTATCCCTACAAATGAACTTTTTCCATTTGTTTTTACCCGACACGATAGTGTTCTATAGCTATTTAAATTTCGCATAGCTAATTAAATCGATTTAAAAAGTTATTCTGACTATTGATAACAACATTAGCAAAACTTATAATTTCACTATCATTAATGCTGATATACTAAATGTATATGCTGCTCTATTTCAACACCTCTGACTAACTAAACTTTGTTTGATCAAGTTTGTTAAAGAAAAACTAAATTTTGTAAATGTTTTTTTTTTTTTTTGAAAGTGTAATAAAGAATATTGTTATCTTAATTGAGATTTGCAAAGGGTCATAGAATTAGAAAACAAAGGAAAAATAAAAACATTTAAAATAGACTGTTATACAACTTCTACAATATAAATTTTGAAACATCCCAGAAAATGAAAAAAAAAATCAAATCTTTTGTAACATTGTTTATATGTAGATGGACGGACTGTACGTGTTAGTTTACGGTTAGATAAGTATGTTTGAAAATAACACGTTTTGTTGAAAAACAAATCCGCACCAACGTACATATGTAAGATATGTATGTCCTTATGAATTGTATGTTTTCATGAATGTTTATAGAAGAAGAATATGCATGAATACATATAAATACATAGAGGAAGCTCGCGCAGATAAACACACACATATTTTATTCATACATATGTATGAACATATGCAGTGTTGCCATAAATTTTTTTAGAACAATTGTTTTTTTTCCAAAAAATCGAACCCAAGGGTAATTGCTGCAACCCGTTATATCCTATAACCAAAAACGAATGCAAGGGTCTTACTTTTTAAAATGTAGATATTTATTCATTTTGAACTATTATTTTTTTTTAAATCTGGTATAATTCTCTGAATTTTAAAGTTGCTACTAAGCTTTGATCCAACCTCTGGATTTTCAATGAAAGCTGCAAATTACACAAAATATTTTACTTATCCAAAATATTTTGTCACATCACTTTATATAGCCACTTATCTTTTTATGTTTCTTTTAAATAACTATTATATGGCAGTCCAGGAATAATAATTATTAAAATTCTTAATGTGAAAAAATTGTAAAAAGGGCATAAATAAAACACATAATTTTTTATAAAAAAAAAACATAAAAACTTTTAAGCAATAAAAAATAACTAGAAAAAGTAGTTAAAACCGGTTATCTGGCAACACTGGTACTGTTAAATGTTTGTACTTATATTTGAATCATTCCCAATAGACAAAACCCTTTAAAAATAATTTATAACAAGATTGCGAGCATAAGCCTTAAGCTTAAAAAAGACTCGAGAAACTATTGAAAAATACTTTAAAATTATTGTAAAAAAATCAAAAAAGAACCTTCGTGAAAATATTACTGAAATAATAGTTTAATAAGCTTATACCTACAAATGTAGAATTAGCTTACCCTTGCCATTGTAGAATAAGCTTATGCTTGCAATTGTAGAATAAACTTATGCCTACAATTGTACAATTAGCTTATGTATGCAAATAAGAAATTCACATTTATTTTTTTTTTAATTAATTCACTTTTATTAAAATTTTAAAAATAATTACACAAAATAAAAATAAAAAAAAAATTAACATTAAATTAAAATAAAAATTACTTAAAAAAATACAAAACTGAAAAAAACATCAAAAATATACATTTACTCTCTTGAAGCAAAATTAAGAATGACAATGAAATGACTATGCATGCGGTAGAAAATATTCAACGATAAAATTACGGGACTTTACTGCAATAAGTCTTTTATTATCATACTTACAATACTGTTGATAAAATGCAAAATATGACAAGCGTATTTAATATATATTTATAGTTAATAATAGTCTTTTAAATATAAATAACAGCAAAAGGAGAAATGGCGAAGGAATATTAACATACGTGAGACATGAAACAAAATAAAAATATAAAGTTTGAAAAAATATTGTCAAGGGGAATAGTTTATCAAACATACTTTAGAAACTGTTATGATTTTGGCTAATAGTAATCATTTTACAAGCATGTTAAAAATATATTAAGAAGGCGGATGGTTTCTCCAACAAGATTGAGAAACTCATAAAATTTTTACAATTATTAATCTTTTTATTATTAATAATCTTTTTATGTTTAAAAACATATTGTGGAGGATAATATTTTTCAAACATGATTAAAAAATACTTTAGTAATTTAAAAAAAAAAAGCTTCTTCTTAAGAACTATTATACTTTAGTTATTTTTTGGTCTATTGGGTTGTGTAGTTTAACAAACACATGCATACATAAAAAAAATGAAACCCATACTTAGGTATTTATGCAATTAAATCATAGTTTATATTTGTAACGGTGTTTTTTTCTTTTTGCTAGTACTATGTTAAATGTTTGTAAACTTGATACGAGGGTTGTTTGGAAATTTGTTTAATTTTTTTTTGTTTTATCGTTAAGTTTTATTTTAGTTTTTTTTTTGAGAGGGTGTCGTGTTGCATTCATTCAAAGTTTTTTTTGAAATATTATATTGTATTTAATTAATCGGTAACCTACTTTGTCATGGTTGGGATGGCCTCATTTGAAGAACTTCACATACTTTTGATGTTCCTTAAATTATTATGGTTCAAATATGATTTCAATATTATATTATTATAGTAATTATGTTGACCCAAAATAGAAAAGTGTAAAATTTTCGCGCTCCACAATATTTCTTCTACACAAATAATGCTCAATCCCAAATTTAGCTATATCGGACAATATTTAGAGGTGTTAGATAGAAATTTAACTCCGAAATGTTAGCCAAATTTTCAAATATTTCCCGATCAATTTTATGGAAGGCCTGCCCATTCCATTTTGGCTATAAACCTAAACCGAAATCAATAGAACAGAGAGCTATTGGATTTGAAGTTTTAGACAAGGGGAAAAAAATGATTGGAAACGGGTAATGGGTGGATTTTAAACATTATACAAGTGGGAACAAATCTAATTGAGTGGGGAACGAGTGAAACTAACATATCAGCCGTGAGGAACGATATGAAATGAAACGGGGAGCGAATGGAATTGAAAAAATAAAATAGGAGAACAAAGTAAAAGGGAACGAGAAATTAGTGTTATTGAAACACTAATCTATCAGTTGTAAATAATTCATTAAATCCGTGAATTACGAAATTTAAAACGGATGACATCAAATCCCTAAAATATCATTAATTTAAAAAATGGTAATGCAAATACTTTGATTATAATTGATAGTATAGTAATGAAATCATTAATAGATGTTATTATTTCTCTCAATTCTTTAGCTGCATGTATTTTAGAAATCTACCGAAAAGGAATTTGTGAAAGTTTTTATGGGTGCGGTAAAAAAGGGAAAAGTCTCTGCCTTAACGTTCTATCAAAACCCAATGGGCTAAAACTTAAAAATGAAAAACGCTTCTGTTAGAACTTTGAGTTTCAAATATGTTTCCCGAGAATATGGGCTAATATAGTGATAAGGTACTTTTGGAAGTATCTAATAATAACGTGGTGAAAATGCAGATATATTGGAGATAAATAGTGGCGCCCTTAATTACCCAGCCCAACCGCTGGAGCTAGAAATATGAAATTTAATATGTCAACTCACCGCCAGAATGGACATCTGTAGAAACGATATTTTTGAAAATTTTACGAGGAAAAAGTGGAAAAATCTGCCATTATTGTTCTACCAAAAAACGTTCGGTTAGAATGTATATTCCCCGGCTTATGGTTTCATTCACTAAAGAGAAACTTTTTGGATGATCCAATTAAGGCGTAGTAAAAAAGAGTTTAAAAAGACGAACATTGAAGTGTCCACTACAAAATTTTTAGCAAATTTAAAAAGGAAATCTATAGAAAAAAGAATTAAATTTTCTTTTTGATACAGAGTGGGGCAACAACCATCATTCGATTTTCCTCCGCTATGACATTTGCTTGAAGGGAAAAATCATTTGGTTTTTAACAGGTTATTTGGATATGTTTCAATTAATTGTAGAAACTTTTGGCTGACAAATATTAGCCGTTAATGCAAATTTGTCGTCGTTAATGCAAATTTGTGCTCTCTGCATAATTTGTCAATTTCGGCTCAAATATTGTTTATTAACTCCGCTAAGCTGCAGGGACTTCTAGCGTACACCAAGGACTTCAATTATCCCCAGAAAAAGAAGTCCGGAAAAGTCAAATCAGAAGATCTGGCTGACCAAGCCAAATCACCAAAGTGCGAGATTAAACACGCTGGGAAGTCATCCTTCAAAATATGTATTGTGTCAAGTGGCGTCGTCATGTTCGAACCACATATCTTTCAAATCCAGATTGTTAATTTCTGGTAAGAAAAATTCAGTCTGCATGGCGTTCGCCGTAATAGTGTTACTGTTTATTCCTACCAAATATTAGCTCCAATCACCTTTTGCAATGCAACCGCTTTCCACACGGTGATTTAGAGAGGGAGTAATGATGCTTTATGAATTATGCGTGGATTTTTCGTCCTCCAGAACCGAGAATTTTACTTATTGTCGTGGCCGCTAAGATAAAAATTAGCTTTTTTCCTCATGACCAATTTTGATGGAATTAAATTATTACCGTGCGTTCTTAAGACCTATAGCGATTCATTGTTATTGGCACGTGTCTACTTCACGCATATCAAAACCAAACTGACATACGATGCCATTTGCGAAATTGGCAGCACCTTTCGATTGGGCGATACTTATTGCCCCACATTGTATGTTCCGATATTTAAAACTGTCAGTAACGAAGTATATGGCTTTAAAGCTATTAAGACGAAACATAAAATTCTCAAATTAACGTCCAATTAAGACAATTTTCAGCGTACAAATAAGCTTGTATAGAAGGAATGAAAACCTTTATTTAATTTTTCATTAAAAAGCGTACAGCCCTAATGGTTCTACAATACAATTTTTTTTTTATTGCTAATGGAAAGTTTAAAAGCATAAAACTCTGAAAACAGTCTTGTGATTTGGTTCATTGTTTCATACAATTTTCCATCAATCAATCAATTATTGAAATTTTTAAATAATTTTAACAAATAATTTAAAATACGCATACATAGTATCGGATATTGGTAAGGCATTCATTTAAATTTAGCTTTTGTTTTTTATTATTCATTGTTGGTGTTTACAAAACTAAACCACTTTCACTTAATGGCCTGCCAAAAGGATATCACAAACTTGTTCAATTATTTTTATTTTTCGGAAATCACAGTTTTTTTATTTTGCAAAGGGATAATCGTTATTGTGTTCATTCGAGCGTGTTAAAATTCACTTACACAATGCACAAACTTATGAAAACAATTTTACGGTAGTGTCATGAGTTTTCTAAACTTTTATTTTGCCATTTTTTTTTTTTTTTGAAATAAAAAGTTAAAACAGAAAATAAAAAGAAACTTCAGATAATTAACCATAGAGTGTTAATTTTAACATAATAAAACTGACATTGAATATAAATTGACTTTTATGAAATTTTTAAAAAGTTACCAATTTAACTAATGTCATATTTTGTGTTGAAAAGTAAATTTTTAAACAATCTACGTATGTGATTATAATAGGGTATGTTAAGCTAATATGTACACTTAAAAAATTTGTAAGTTGAAATAACTGAAAATATCATTTAAAAGAAATGATATTTCATTTAAAAACCGGTCTACTTAATTTTCATTTAAATTAAATGCCACTTGTTATTTATTTTTAAATGTTGATTAATCAACTGACACATCCGTAAGAAACAACTGATATAAAAAGTTAAAATAAATGTCAAAATTTTACCTACCAATCCTTAAAAATAAATGTTTTTTCATTTATTTAAAATTATTTCCGTTTTTGTATTTTTTGTTTTTTTTTTTTAGTATGTAGGAGTATAGAGCAAACAAAATTTAAATTTGTAATAACTGTTACGGACACAAATAAACCACAAGTTTCCATTTTGTGGGTAAATTTTTATTAAATTTCAAACAAATGAAAAAAATAAATGAAACTGAAAAAATGGTAAATGATAGTAAATTATTTCGAATAAATGTATAAGAAAGTTAATATACATATTTCTTTGAAAAATATATGTATATTCCTTTATTTTTAAATGGAACGGAAAACTTTTTTATTAAACTACAAACAGTTAACTACATAATATTTTGAGTGTATAACTATATATTTATTTATATATAACTACTTGTACTTATATAGTTTTTTTTTATTTGCCCTATCAAATAAAAGCGTTTATATTGCAGCATAATAATCATAACAATAATAATAGTAATATATACAAGTTCGATTACATTTCCACAAACAAATACATGAAAACTCACTTGTAAGTTTTGTTACTGTATAACGATTTTTTATATTAACTATAAATATTTATATATATAGACAGATTTTGAACTAGTTTAAACAGATTTAAGTGTGTAAACAAAAAAACACTTCTAATTGGTGATTTAAGCAATACTATAAATTGTTTACTTATCAGTCTTTGTTTATTTGGAAGAGATCAGTGACCTAACACAGATTTGTTGTGATACATGTGACGAGGGTTTAATTTTCTTGCTTTTAAATATTGAGGTTTATAATGCAGAGAATTTCAGATATCGCAAGAAATAAATTGTCGGCTAAACAACCGAAGCCACTAACTAAGGGTTTAGGACAACCAAATAAAATATGTGTCAAATAAGTTAAGTGTCTAGTAGTTCATAACTTTTGTCGTCACAACTTCCAATTGGTTCGGAAATAAATTTCTTTGCTTGACTCTGAACACTACAGAGAAAAAAAAACCATTTTACCTCTACTATGATGCCACGTTTTACTGCTTATTCCAAAAAATAATAAAATTGCATACACTTAAACTAAAAACTATTAGTTCTTAAAAACTTGTTGTATTTTTTGCCAAATCACATGCTACTTCTTGGTTGCAGTGTAAACTGCATGAATTAAAACCAAAATATTAGGTTTGTTTTTTTCGAATTTTATTTAAATATTCCATAAAAATTTAAGTAGATATAGAGTTGGTGAGTAGTTATATAGTTACTTAAAAATTAAGAATGTATAAAAAGTCTTAGAAATTATTGGTTTTTCTATTTTAAATGTAAACAAAAATATTTTTCATAAAAAATATTTAAAATTTTTGTATTATGAATTTGATAAAATATTTAAAACAGCAAAAGCTAACAAATGAATTTTTTGTTGTAAGTAAAGTTAGAACAAGGCAAACAAAGACGGCTCCAAATGTTCAAATTTTAATTCTTTACAAAAAATAAAGAAAAGTCAGGTAAGTAGGGATAGTCGTTTTCATTGCAGAATATTCTTTATCAGAATATTATGTAGTTAACTGTTTGTAGTTTAACAAATAAATGAAACATACATTTATTTTTCAAAAAAACAAAATGTCTATATTAACTTTTTTATACATTTATTCGAAATGATTTACTATCATTTGCCGATTTTTTTCAGTTTCATTTATTTATTTTCAATTGTTTGAAATTTAATAAAAATTTACCCACAAAACGGAAATTTGTGGTTTATTTGTGTCCGTTTTAGTTATTACAAATTTAAATTTTGTTTGCTGTGTGAGTTGTTTATTTTATTTATTCAATACAAAAATGAAAAAAACAAAATTAAACATCTGTTTTTGTACAATTCGTGTTAGGAAAATAGTCATTTTACAAAAAGGCAAATATCTGGGATATTGCAAAGCCCGACCGACAGAGGTTGCCCTTCAAAAGAACAGATTCGGTAGGCTCGCGAAGGGTTCCATGAAGTTTTTATAAAACAGTGTAACTATTTATAATATAATATTAATTTACACACTCCGATTATACAAATTTCGTTTCTCGTTCCATTTCGTTCGTACAAAAATGGCTCACCCTGTTGCTGTTTTATAAAAATAGATCCCTTGAAATGTCTTCCGGAACCGATTTTTATCATTGCAAAAATTTTGTCCGTTTTTCCCTATCTCAATGCATGCCTGATGTCCTTGTATACACAGCTTATATAAAATAAATTCTCTCATTTATGTACATTCAGGATAATATCAATTTTTTGCTATTCATTTTCGAAGGCTAGGGAAAATATACTTTAATGCTCCAATTCATTTATGAAAAATTTTACAATAATTTTACATCTCAAAAATGTCCAAATGTATGAAAACAAATCTCTATTATTTTCTCATTTTTGTATAAAAATAAAAAAACAAAACAAAAACTATCATAGAAGAACGAATAAAGCAAACTATTTTTTGTCTCTTCAAGCAGGAATAGAGCAAAACACAACAATTTTTTTTTTTCATTTCCATGAGTGATAAATGAGTGAATATTTGGTACTCTGATATTTGTGTTTAAAACGAGTTAAAGATTTTTTTTATTAAAAATTTTTTATAATTATATATTTATCCCCTTATTACACAGTACAACATTTTAAGAAAAATATGCTTTGGGGCACATATCACGAATATGGTCTTAGAATTTCAAAGTTAGTTATAGTTTAAGAATTATTTGCAAAACAGTTTTTGTAAGAAAGTTAAATATATTTTAAAGTTTTGAAAGGTGCGCTGTTATGCTCTATACTTTTATTTAAAATTAAATTTTCATTTTTTTTCCAGATTTTGTATCTTTAGTAAATCTCACAGGTTACTTAATTTAAAGAAAACCTTAACTAAAACTAAAAATAATTGCATTTTTATACCTCAAAAATATGGAGTCTGCGACAAAAATCTATTAATATAATTTAGACAAACAAACATTCAGGTATGTAAAATGTAGTTTTTAATCAATATTAATAAAGATTTTGTTAATTAAAATGCAAATTAATATTATTTCTTTTCACTATAGTAAATTCGCATAAAACGAATTTAAAACAAAAATGTTATTAAGTTTGTATGTTAAATAGAATTTTCAGAATATTCTGACGTAAGGGCTGTAATTATTTTGATGACATGAATTAAATGGGTTGTAAACTACCATCATTAACATGATAAAATTTTGCAAATCCTATTAAGAAATTTTATAAGATTTGCGAATTACCAAAATATGTAAAGTTTCACTTTGATTGAAAGAATTCTGAGAATAATTGAAATAAATTGGCATGACTTTAACAGCTCAGAGTCCTTACTTTAAAACCATATTAAAAATTATCAGTAATTTCCTTAGATATATAAACGAATATTATAAAAAATTAAACTACACATAGAATATTATGTAGTTTACTGTTTGTAGTTTAATAAAAACGTTTTCCGTTCGATTTAAAAATAAAGGAACATAACAAACATTTATTTGTCAAAGAAATATCTATATTAACTTTTTTATACATTTATTCTAAAGAATTTACTATCATTTACCGATTTTTTTTCAGTTTCATTAATTTTTTTCATTTGTTTGAAATATAATAAAAATTTACCCGCATAACGGAAATTTGTGGTTTATTTGTGTCCGTAACTGTTATTACAAATTTAAATTTTTTTTGCTGTTTGATTCAAAAAATATATTCAAAAAATTCCAAATTGCTTTTTATTTCAATTGTTTGTTTATATACAAAATTATTTCAATTTAAATTGTAGGAACTTCATAAACATACATTAACACAAAAATTGTCTTAAGATTGTAAATTAAATTAAAAAAATAATAATACAAAAACGGAAACGCAAACAATTTCAAATGAATGATTAAATAATTTATTTTTTAAGGAATTGATAGGTAAAATTTTAACATTTATTTTAACTGATTAATCATTTGTTTTTTACTGGCGTGCCAATAATTGTTTTATGTTTAGTTTTTCACTTTAACTCTCAATACAACATTCTGGTTTAATTAATGGATTAATAATGTTTTTGAACGAATTTCAGCCAATCTTTTTTCTGTGTGTAACTAGACAACAACTAAATATAAGTCGAGCCGATGGCCTTTGTTGCTAGTGCTCGGTTAGGGTATTAGGATATAATTTGTAATTATATGATTAATACAAATAAAATAAAATAAATAAATATGTGTGTGGGAGTGGGCAGAGGCACAGCCTGATAGTCTTAGGGTTTTGAGTTCAAATCAGTTTATTAATTTTTTTTTAAACATTTTTTTCTTTATTAAAATTAAAAGAATTTTTTTTATGTTTAAACAAAAATATTAAAACCCGAATATTTTTCAAGTTTTAAATGTTACTGAAGAAATTTAAATCGAATCTAGCTAAGAGGAAGTGCAATACCACAGGAAGAACTCCGTTTCTAGGGCAGTTCGCGGCATTAGTTTTAATATCTATTTATAGAATACAACTGTATTAAAAATTAATAAAAGTGATTGTACCTAAAACTACACAAATACGGTTGGCGAAAAATTCGGTAGCAAGTCCAAATCTGTTTAAGTTAAAATATCAGAAAATACTATTTTAATGAAAAAACAAATGATTATTCAGTTTATCAGTCCCGTAAAAATAAATGATTAATCAATTATTTGAAATTGTTTTCCTGTCATGTATTTTTGCTAGTTTTTTATCTGCAAAATGTAGATTCACACATTCTATATTCAGAATTTGTGCGAATGGCCCTATACATATATGCATGTAAATAAAGTTTTTGTAATTTGAATTGAAATAATTTTGTGTATAAACAAACAATTTAAATAGAAAACATAATAATGTGTTTTGGCCTTCCTAAGTTGGATATTAAAACCATCATAGAAGAATTTAAAACCACGTATAATATTGTTCCAATTAGCGTCAAGGAAATTATAACAAAAAGATCAAGCATAGATGATGCACTTTACATGATAGAGTTTGACAAACTACACATTTCTAAACGAGATATTATAAAAATACGATACTTTCATGGAATTGCTGTCCATTGGAGGAACCCTCTTAAGGGCAATAAGGGTCCAACCCTTTGTTCTAAATGTTCTATGTATGGCCATGGAGCCGCTAATTGTCACCGTCTTAGCGTTTGTCCAGCATGTGCTGGCTCGCACGATTATTCATTATGTACATTAAGTAAAACTTCCCAAGAAGGCCCAGTAATTTATAAATGCTTTAATTGCTTAGCAAAGAAACTGAAGAATACAAATCATAGAGCTGACGACCCAAGATGTCCATGCCGTAAGGAATATCTAGACATCCGTAACAGAATCTCCAGAAGATCAATACATACACACAAAAAATCCATTAATCGCGATTACCACAGAGACGCTACAAATTTACCTAGTGAAACTATTTTCGAACCGTCTACATCAACCAATACGCACAACGTACCCAAGGTTGACAGAAATAGATACTCCGATGTTACAAAAGAAAACATTCCAAATGTAAATAGACACAGATATTCCGAGAGTGCTGCAGAATATGCTTCAACAGGAGACTGCGATGACTTTTCTAATCAAAGGTTACTTGATATTTATTTCCAAGCAATAGATGATCTTGAAAAATGCAGAAATAAATATGATAAAATGAGGGTTTTAGGCAATATGCTTCGTCATGTTATATAAAACCAATAATATAAAATGTATCAACGTTATGCACTGGAATGCCCAGGGCATATCTACCAATTCAGCAATTGCTCAATTAGAGCAGTTTTTACGTGATTTCTCAATCGATATAGCTCTTATAAATGAAACATTTTTAAAAGCACACCACAGATTCAGCCTGCCCAGTTTTAAGGTTTATAGAGATGATAGATCAACACACGGTGGAGGAGTTCTCATTGCAATACGAGAGTCGATTTCTCATCAACTTTTACCAAAGTGTAAAACATCGCTTTTCGAGAATATTTCAATCTCCGTAAATATTAATGGACGTCAAACGATTTTTACTTCGGCTTATTGTCCTAAGTACAACAATAAATTTAGTGAGGATCTCGACAAACTAACTAGCATACCATCTGACTTTTTTGTATTTGGTGATCTTAACGCACGGCACACCAGTTGGAACTGTGCCGAAAATAACACCGCGGGTAATGTACTTTATCAACATAATTTACAGTCTAACTATTA
This sequence comes from Eustalomyia histrio, assembly GCA_949748255.1. Classification (NCBI taxonomy): domain Eukaryota; kingdom Metazoa; phylum Arthropoda; class Insecta; order Diptera; family Anthomyiidae; genus Eustalomyia; species Eustalomyia histrio. The sequence goes on from OX456525.1 coordinate 99,391,592, forward strand.
TATTTATTTTCCACATGATTTCACACGATTTGGACAAGGTACTAACCACAATCAACCATCTACAGTTGACATCGTTTTATCAAACTCTAATCTAAATATGTCAACATTAAAGACACATCCAACTAGACTCAACTCAGATCATGTTCCTCTCACTTGCACAATATTTGGTAATGTTGCAGAATCACTGAAGTTAACATCATTATACCACTTAGCCAACTGGGACGAAATAAACTCATGGGTGGCAAATGAGATTAACCGTCGGGAGCTAAACACCATTCCTATAAACATCACGAATATAGAAACAATTCTGGAGAACGTAACTGAAATAATAATTGGTGCTAACAATAAAGTTCCAACTAAACATATGAACTCATGGGTTAGAAAAATATCCCCTTTAACTGAATCTTTAATAAAGCAACGTAGAGTGTATAGGCGAAAACTTCAGAGATGTGCAGACCCAACTAGGAGATGTTCGCTTTCAGCTATTCCAAAGCAATTGAATAAATTAATCGATTTCCATCTTAACCGTGACAGAAATGAAAATTGGTCCAACTTTATTGCCACTTTATCCCCTGGAAGTAAAAAATTCTGGAAAATTACTAAATCTATAAAAGGGTCACGTACCCATTTAGGCAGCCTTATTGTTAACGATGTTGAATTATGCGACAACGAAAGTAAGGTAAATGCTATTGCTGAAATTTTTGAACAGTACCATAAAGTTTCGCTTAATAACACGTCGTCCATGGAACCTTTAGTCAACAAATATATAGAAAACCTCAATAGAACAATTCTACCAGAAATCGATCACCTCATATTAACTGATATGACCGAAATTAAAGGCATTATCTCTCGTCTCAAAAACAATAAAGCTCCAGGACTTGATGGTATCAATACCATAATTTTGAAAAAAATGCCTGACAATCTGTATGAAGTTCTGAGTAAGGTATATAATTATTGTATTAGACTGGGATATTTTCCTAAACTATTCAAAAAAGCTAGAGTGATTCCAATACACAAAAAAGACAAGAATCCCAAGTTACCATCTAACTATAGACCAATAAGTATTCTAAGTGTTTTAGACAAAATTTTTGAAAAAATTATTCATAAACGTCTCATCGATTTCACTGAGGAAAATAGTATTCTTAAAAAAGAACAATTTGGTTTTCGTAGAGAGCATTCTACAGTTCATCAAATTAAGAGAGTTGTGAATATAATTGAGTTAAATAAACTTCAGAGAAAAAGTACTGGAATTGTCTTTCTCGACATTGAGAAGGCTTTTGACTGTATCTGGCATAAAGCCCTAATTTATAAATTAAATAATTTTGGGTATCCCCTGTATATGCAAAAATTGATTAAAAGTTTCCTTGAAGAACGATCTTTTGTTGTTGTCGTAGATAACACTTTTTCATCCATAAAAAACATTCCAGCTGGTCTCCCTCAAGGATCAGTGTTATCACCAACACTTTATTCTATTTTTACATCAGACTTTATCGTCACCCGAAATAACGAAGCTGCATTTTATGCTGATGATAGTGCATTTATAAGTTCGGGAAAAGTGTCTAATGCTATTGTTACAAAAATGCAGACAAGTATTGAAAAAAGTGCAAAGTATTTTACAAAATGGAAAATTAAAATTAATAATGAAAAAACGCAGGCAATAATATTTCCATTTAATAAATCTCCGAAAAGAGTCCCTAATAGACAACTTATAATTCAGGGCAACATTATAGAAATACGTGATACTATAAAGTATCTTGGTGTAACTTTGGATAAAAAACTAACATTTAAGCAACATATTGAAAACACATGTAGCAAAGCTATAAAATGCGGCAGGGGACTATTTCCATTATTAAATAGAAGGTCTCGCTTAAATATAAAAAACAAACTGCTATTATACAAATGTTGTATTCGTCCAATTCTGTCCTACGGCTGTCAAGTTTGGTACAAAAAAGCTTGTAATACCAACATAAAAAAGCTTCAGATAATCCAAAACAAGAATCTTAAAATTATACACAAACTATCGAAAAGGCATTCTACTGTACATTTGCATGAACATTTCAATCATCAAACGTTGTATATGATTATGAGAGATCTGACACTGTCATTCGAAAGTCGATGCAGAATGTCTGAGTTTGAGATGATTAGAGAGTTGATCGTTTAGTTGTTCATTTTTCTCTTCCTATTTTGGGAAGAGATCATATGAGTGACCACCCTAACTTCTTCTATAAACTTTTTATTTACTGTACATTAAAAGGTTTTTTTTTAAATACTTTTCTCCTTGTATTGAGCTATATGACTTGTAAATCTATATATATAAATTGTTTTTTATTTGCTGTAATACTATTTTAAGTAAAATCTCAAATATTGTAAATATATTTTATAAAATACAAAAAAAAAAAAAAAAAAAAAAAAAAATAGAAAACATACTTGGAATTCTTTAAAAATTTAATTAAAAAAAAAGACAGCAAACTAAATAAAAATTTGTAATAACTGTAACGGAAACAAATAAACCACAAACTCCCGTTTTGTGGGCAAATTTTTATTAAATTTCAAACAAATGAAAAAAATTAATGAAACTGAAAAAAAATTGGTAAATGACAGTAAAGAATATTGAACTGAAATGCAAACTTTTTTATTAAACTACAACCAGTAAACTACCCAATATTCTGAGTGTATACATAGGTAGGTACTTTTAGAAAGCAATGTATGTTTCTGCTTAATATTTAAAAATCTGATATTTAAAGCGTTCCTACACTCACAATATATTTCCCGGTACAGATTGTAGTTTATTTAAAAGGTAATACGTGGAGTTTGTTTTTAAATGAAGAATCAATTGAAATTCATAAAAATATATTTTTTAATTATTCAGTCTTTCAATAATAAGTTATTCAAAAAACAAACTAAAAAAAAATACAGACTTTCAGTATATATAAAATTTTATGTTGTTTGTTTCTGAAAATAGAAATTCAAATAATTCTTTTTGTCGATTATAAACAATAATTGAAATTTCGATTTTGATTGTATTTTCGATTAATTTAATATGAATTTTAGATTGTTTTCAACGAAACCATATTGTGAGTGTACTGTTAATATCATACACACACATAGGCCAACTTGCATCCTATTGACGCAAAGTTATATGTGTATTTACACCTAATATATTGTAAAATACTCGTTGGTTGTTGGGGATTTCAAAATGTGTTTTAGTGTTCGAGGTGGCACTTTAATATAAACGTGTATTGGATTTTAAATTGTGTTTGTTGCAGTCATTGGTTTCATAAAGTGTTGTTATCGTTTATAGTTATAGCACAACAACAATACAATAACAACAATAATATACTAACTTGTATTAATGCTGTTCCTATGTTATTTGCAGTCCTAATGCTGTTACTTTTGCTCGAGCATTGAAATTGTTAAATGATGTTTTCTGTTACTTTATATTCTTGTTTGATTTTAGGGGAATTTTAATTTGCACTATTTAAACTCTTACATTCTTATATATGAGTATACAATCATACAAACATTATCATTTCGTTTAATTTTTTTTTCTATTTTTCCTTCTTCAAATTTTTCCTTGTTCACTTCACTTGAATATAGGTCATATCAATTCACTCATATATAGAATAATAATAGGTAATTTCCTTTTTTTTTTACTGATTGCAATGCACCGCAAGAACAATACTTCGAAATTTTTACAAGTAGTTTATGTCAAAAGTGTATTTTGTTTTATTTTCGGTTGAAAAATTTATGTTGGTTTTGTTTAGCAAAAATTTTTGAAAACCATGCGATACCACACAATCGTTAAGTGTAATATTATATGTTGTACTACTACTTGGGTTACTCCAAAACAACTATTATCTAGTAAATTTTTACTTTTCTTGTACTACAACACACGCACCGGGATACAATGGTTGCCTTTAAAATCTTTTATTAACAGAAGAGATAGGGAGAGAGTTGTTACTCAATTAATACTTACTCTTTTTAATTAAGATTTACTCTTAAGTTAAGAGAAGTTTTCTGTTATTATATTTATTTTTTAAATATTTGCAGATTTATTTTTTAAATGTTTGCAGATTTTGGAATTCTTATATATTGTCCTTACTGCGTGTGACCGCTAAAGGAAATGTGTGTGTTGAGAAAATTTTGATAAATGCGTGCTAGTGTAATTTGTAAGATATTTGTTTGTTGGTTGGTTAATTATAACTTAATTAAAATATTACTTAGTTATGTACTTTAGGACATTACAGTAAAAATCTATACAGGTTTTTTATTGTATTTGTATATAAAAAGCACTTTGAAAACCCTTTAATTTATTAAGAGAAGTGTCTTTTTTTGATAGACAGTTTTGGCCACCATGTCGTATACGTAATATTATTTTGTATTCAATATTACTCATACGCTACTGTGTATTTACTGTGAGTTATCAAGTCATACATAGTTTTAAAGAAAATGAATGAAAATACTGTTAGTGACAGGATTCAAATATCTTAATCCTTTAAATACATTTAGCGTAATAATTATACCTCTATCTAGCAATACTGGTTTTAGTTTGTATGTACAATACACCCAGAAATATACTTAACATATATTAAGTAATTTATAGCCTCTTCCTCTATTTCGAAAGAACACGTTCGTTCGCTTTCTAGGGGAATGAAAACTGATTTGGGTTTCACTGACTCTATCTATGCAAACGATGACTCGAACGACAAGTCGTATGAAAACGAAATTATTTTCATACAAAATTTGGTTTCTCTATTTCCAACAGTGCGAACGATAATGTCAAAATGAGTCACTTGCTATTTTTTTTGTCTAGTAAATATTTATTTGATATTTTTAAAAACAAAATAAAGTAAAAAGCAATGGATAACAAAAGGTAAGTACAAAATAATACAAGTATTTATAGTTATTAACAAATTAAAATTTCAGTTTAAAAAAATCAACAATGGATCAGCCGAAGAGGCTTGTATTTCACATAGAAGAAAGGCATGATTTTGCCAGATGGAATCCGGTGTTCGGAGCAAACAAATTTTTCGCAGAGGAGGAAACTTTGACCAGAAAACTTAACTCCTTTTCACCCCCTATTACCCGTTGCTGAGTGGTAATTGGTAAGTGTGTTTAAATTTTTGTTCGTGGCTTACTTTGCCACAAGCAGCTCATATTTACATTTTTTATTTTACAAGAGCTAACAGGACTGTATCAGTGACCACACCGAACAGACAACAGCAGCAGGCAACAGAAAAGCCCTCCGAACAACAATCCCACCCTCAACCAATCCATAACAAAAAATTTCACAAATAAACACTTTCTCAAAAAAAATTTTTTTTTTGTTTATTGTTATTTTAATACTTCATTTGTCATATAAAGCTGATTACTGCTAAACAGGGTTGTTTTATCTTTAAGCAGTATAATAGTATTTTTGGTACTTTTAAAGAAAATTGTAACAAATGCTCAAAATATATGATCTGGTATCGCTGTGATTTGTCTGAAAACAGGTAATAATCTCTGGGAGCCAAATCTGCCGAATACAAGGGATGTGGAAGCAATATAAAGTGTAATTCTTGCAATTTGGCCATCATTTGCAACCATCGAGACGTTGTTATTTTCGTTTCACTGTAAGCAAACGCGGCACCTATTTCGAAAACAGCTTTCTCATGGAGAAATGTTCAGCCAAGCTTTTGAACGATGTTTTTTCCTGATAAAAAAAATGAGAAATCAACACACGAATTTGCATTGCATCTATTGTTTTCAAAATCGCAAAGCTAGCGTCACTAAAACAGCTGTAAATTGTTTACTTATCGAATGTTCGTTAAATCGGGAAACCACTGTATAAGTATTTTAGTTTGCATCATAAAATATAAGAAATCAATTTCATTTTTGTTTTGTAAGGGTGGTTAAATTTTAAGGGCTGATATTGCATGTGAGCCACACCTAAATGTCAAGTTTTTTCCTGCATTTCATTTGACATTTCTCAATTTCAGGCTAACTCAATTTAAAACAATGGAAAGACACACAATCGAGCAACGCGTTAAAATTATTCAGGCTTATTATGAAAATGGGCGTTCAAATCAAAATGCATTTCGTGCACTTCGTGATTTTCTTTGGTCAGCATAATCGACCAAATGTGTCCACAATCGGGAGAATTGTGGGCAAATTTCAGCAAACCAGGTCTGTGAAAACACCTGTGCATGCTCGCCCAGTTCGTTCTGCGGAAAACATTGCAAGCATTTACCGTGAATGGTGTTTGCTATCGCGAGATGATAACGAACTTATTGCGGCCAGGAATTGAGGATATGACCCTGGACAATATGTGGTTTCAACAGGACGGTGCCACTTGCCACACAGCTAACGAATCAATGGCTCTTTTGCGCGACAAATTCAATGGCCTCAGCGTTATCCAAAATTTGGACCATCGGATAGAGGTGTGCCGCGGCGGCCATTTGGTCGATATTTTGTTCCATACATAATTGAACCATACTATATTATCATAATAAAAAGAAATGAAAATAATTTCCTAAATAATTTCTGTTTTATACAAAATCAACATCATCCCTTAAAATTTAACCACCTTTTATATGTTAACAACTCGGTTTGACGTTTTCACTTGCAATTGATATTACTCTATCAAAAAGTCACTTGTCTCCCAATATTAGCCGACAATTGGTTTAAACATAAAGTGATAGTGGAAATTACTGAACATAGCTAGAATTCATAAGTTACTTTCATGATTACTCAAAAAAGCAAAGTGTTCTAGCTTTCATTAGCTGTTTTCTCTATTAAGAAATATTTACATTTAACACTATAAAACCCGAAAAATGTTTAATAACTTCTCCAGTGTATTCTCCACCATTTTAATAACGAAAAATATATACTATTTTTCTTTTTATTTAATTTTTATATTTTTTTCCAGGTTCATTAAAAATTGCAAATTATTAATTTAAAGGAAAATATTTGGAAAGCTATAAACGATAGAAAACGAAGTGATAAAATAATATTAAAAATTTATTTGTGTAATGAAAAAGTTTGTGAAGTTTTAACACTATTTACTAATTTCAGATTTTCTTTAACCAAGGACTTGCTTTAACTCATTGTTGCTAACGAAAATCTGAAACTGTTGATATTTAAAAAACTGTATATATTAATTATGTGCATGAAATATATATGAACATACATGATCATACATGGGCTTATATGTGATCATACTTGGACATACTTGATTATATACAACCATGTACATTTCAATATATGACCATACATGACCTCATATACGACCATATATTTTGATATGGGCATTTCCAGGATCGCGAACGGGACATTCGTACGCACTCAACTTGAAAAAAAATATGAAAACTCAAATTTTTTTTTAACTTTTTATAAATATTTAATAGCATTTTAGTAGAACAATTTTTGAGAACAAAAAGAAAATTATAAAATATGAACGTTCTCCAAATATTTTGCATAAACTTGCGATCGCGAACGGGACAAAAAATGTAAGTCATTTTTTTCGGTGTGTGGTTTTGTTTAAAACTCTGCGAATTTCGTCAGTTTATTAAATGGAGATTATTTTTTAACTAAAGCAGAGATATAAAGATTTTATTTAGCATTTTGTTTTTTTTTTTATTATCCTTATTATTATTTTTTTTGAATATTTTTTTAGAATCGCGAACGGGACATCGCGAACGGGACAATGATTCCAAAGGCATTTTTTAGGTTTATTTATGGATCAAAATGTTTTAGGTTTGTTTTTTTTAAATGATCTCGGTTATTTTGTTTTGAATTGTAAATATCAAACTATTCCGATCAACGTTCACGGAGAACTAAACACAAATGCTTATTTTGTAGTACAAAGAATCTTTGAATTATACCGTTATTCGGAGTTTGCTTGATCTCTACTGTGGTGTTTTTAAATATTTATTGTTGGTATATTTAGTCTATAAGAAGAGTGCAATCGACATGATATGTAACACTTAGAAATAACTCAAGGAAAAATGTCAATTAAAAACGCTAAAACCAAAAAAAGCAAAGCTTTTTTCTTAAATTACAAATGGTAATATGTATTTAATTAGGTATATTCTTAAAATCCAATGCATTAACCAACTAAATTTTCTCAGAAAAGTCTTTTTTCTTCAACTTTAATATTTTGGTAGCGGTTGACCTTTCTGTGGAAATACCCATATATGATTTGTTTACGATAATATGTAAACATATTCGACATAAAAAAATTTATGGGCATATATGAGCATAAATGATCATACATATCGGATTAGAAGGTTTTCATATGGAACTATATGAAATCATGTGTGGTCATATATGTATGTATTCAACTATGCATAGAAGTATATGATCACGTATGCTCATATACCAGCGAATGTATGATCATGTATATGCATATATTTCGATTTTTACATGGGTTGTAATGATTGTTGGTTAAAGATTCTACCCAGTAATTTTTTTTTTTTTAACGGGTTTCTTCTGAATCTTTCCCAGAATAGTTTCTTTTAGCACCGGCTTAATAAAACAGGTTTTACAACTGATTCCTGAAAGCCAAAATGTAAGGGTCCACTATCCAATAACCAGTTATATAACTGGTTCTCCAACCGGTTGTAAAGCAACCTAATCTTAGCTTTGTTTTAAAACAAAGAAAAAATGTGTTTACAGTTCCAAGTCATATTGTTTGTGTTCAAGTTGGTCAGCTTGATTTTATTGGAAGTTTTAACTACAATTTTATAACAAAAATAATATATTTTTGATTTAGACCTATTGCATCAGTAGTTTGAAAGTTGTATTATCATTTATTTTGCCATCGTTTCCACTATGCATTGTATTATATCCATCCAGTAAAAATAGCGGTTTGAAAATTGAGTATTCCTTGTCAATTGATCTGCACAGAAAATACTTCTTTATAGTCTGCATATGTTTATCTTCTATTTAAATAAGTTGCAAATTGTTTTGTTTAATACGTGTTCACAACAAACACTTGAATAACATAAAGATAAGCGTCCGCATGAGAATGTTTTCACAACCAAATTCTTGTAAACCAAAACGTCATGTACACACTTACAAACCACATGTCAGTATCATTTGTCCTGTTAAAATGTTTAACATTTATGACCAATTAATAACAACAATGTGTTTTACCTGATATTAAAATATCAACTGAATTTATCAGAGATATTAAAACAGTGAACCACAAAACAACACATTGCATTCAACATTTTTAACTGTATTTGCATAAATATCTACACAGATAAAGTATTTGCGGTACACAGTGTTTCAAATAGTATGTGTTCAAGAAAATAACATTTCAGACCACAATTATTCACTGATTTTTAGAATTCTTTTTTTGGAAAAAAATTTTTAATATTTTTTTTACACTAGACTACAAAATAAAAATGGTCAAATATCGATTTCGCATTTTTAAACGGCCGCAATTTTGATAAATAGTTTTTTATGATTGAGCATGGTACAATAGCAACGTTAATTCTGCGTATATTCTTGTAAAAATTCCAAAAATAATTTTTTCAATGAATGTGCTGTTTTGAAGTATTAGCATACAAGCCATATTCCCAATTCTTTCCGACAAATGGCAACATTAGCAGTTGAACTGGCATTCCAGACAATTAGTAAATACAACTATTAAGAATTAAAGGTATTTGGCTAAACTTAAATTTAGGTTTAATAAGTACTCATGTCTAGGTACAATCAAACGACAAACAGTGGGAAAAAGTTATGTAGTAAAACGCTTTTCCTCACAGTGATTTATATATTCAGCGCGTTCAAACCAAGCTCATCGGGTGGCGGTTCAAAATGAGGCTGATGACGACCTGGTTGCTAGAGTTGAAACTGTGATGGTGCTGATCCATCAATTTTTTTTTATCTTCTCTAACATTTATTAAAAATTAGTGTGTTCCATTTCATCATAACATTAAATTATAAAAAAATAAAAATACGTATTATAAAATAAAATTGAACAAGGAAGAGCGGCTAAATTCGGCTATGCCGAATCTTATATACCCTTAACCATGGTTGGGAAAAAAGTGAAGTTTATATATGTATGGACATATATGGAATTGACAGATTTATATACGGACATCTTTAAGAGGAAATTTAACATTTAGTTTGGTGATAAAACTTGGACTCGGAAAGATTTATGGTTCCCGAAAAAAAGGTATTTAAAAAAATGTATGTTTTGGTCATAACTATTTTCAGCAAATGTGTTCTACCAAAGATTTTCTATCTTTGGATTTGTAAGACGTATCCATAGGTTATATTGCAGCTCTAAAATTTTAGTTTTTTTAAAAATTGTGATGTTTTTAACCCATTTATGGAGTATTTAATTACGGTCTTACCGTTCTTAAGATATAAATTAATCTATTTTGTGCCACGCCCAATTCAAGGATTCCGCACACATTTGGTCAGATGTTGTGTATTGATAACCAAGGTGCTTGTACCTTATTTGAAAACTTTTCCTCTGTCCGTTCTCCAATTATACAGAAAAGCTGACCGACATCGTTAAGCCAACTGTGCTAAACGTATTTGTTTTGTTAAAAAAAATAAAAAAAAGTGTTAAGAAAATAAAAAAAAAGTGTTAAATATATATAAAAATAAAAAAGTTGAATAGACGGGGCTCGATCGCGCGACTAAAGGAAAGAAAAGTATTTGTGACAAAGCGCTTAGACCACTGAGCCATTAAAGGACATAAGCAAACGTCGTTAAAAGAAGTAAATAAAGAGTTTTCGTTTAAAACAGATTTGTTTGCGTTTTATATAAACCTTTGTATGGATTTGTTGTTTGTGTATAAAAGGTGAAGAGGTGAAAGACAAAAAGTTCAACAAATAAAATAAAAACAACAACAATCACGATCATAATGCCAATCAGTGTTGTCATATTTTTTCTTTTCAAAAATCTTTTTAGTTCTAAAAAAAAGCTTTTTTCGACCAAAAAAATATTTTTTTACAAATCGTTAAAAGATTTCACTAGAACTGCATGTGTTTTATTTCTACAAAAACGTTTAATTTAGCTGGCAAATTTGCATTTGGGATATTATTTCGCCTTTATAAAAAATGTTTTTAATTTCTTTAGCTTAATTTTAAACATTTGTAGGAAAATAGTTTATAAAAATTTGTTTTATAAATTATTATAAAACAAATTTTATAAATTATTATCAGTTATGTATACAATTTTCTTAATATATGAGAAATAAAATGGTTTAAAAATCTTTTGATAAATTCTTTTAAATCGGAGCAAAAAATAGAAAGAAAACCGTTTGTATTTTGTTTGTATCAGAGGGTTTTTATAAAAATTTTGATGTTTTTAGCCTATTTATGGATTATTTAATTATTAAAGTTAAAAAAAATAAACAAAAAAGTCTTAAGAAAATATAAAAAAAATTGTACAAAAAAGTTGAATAGACGGGAATCAAACCCGCGCCTTAGAGAAAAAAACTATTTATGACATAGCAGTTAGACCACTAAACTATTCAAGCTTATTTGCAACCATCGCTAATAGAAGTTAAAAGTAAACAGTTTTTGTTTAAAACAGATTTGTTTGGTTTTTATTTAAATGACAAATCCTTGCATGTGTTTGTTGTTTGTGTATAAAAGGTGAAGAGGTGAAAGAAAAGAATTTCAACAAATGGATTTGTTTATTATGCGTAAAATTCTACAAAGGATTTTACGAAACAAAATATAGGTATTCCTGGTTTTTGCTAATATCTCAGCCATTTATCAACCGATCTGTCTGAAATGGATCACATGTAACAGAAATAAATAACAATCAAGTCCTCATCATGTCTGGGTTCTTCGGAAAACCCATTTCAACACACAGACGGACAGACGGACATCGTTAAATCAACTTCGCTCTTCATAAGGACCCAGAATATATATACTTTATAGGGCCTAAGATCAATATTGTATTATATATACACTTCCACCTGTGGTGAAGGGTATACAAATTAGTCTTGTGCGAACTTTTTTAAGCTAAAATTCAATTTTCAAAATTGCTGAACAATTGTGCTCAAAAAGTAATATTGAAAACACTGTGCAATGCCACAAACGATAGGTAATTTAAACCAAATTTGGTTAGCTGGCATAACCAATATCATTATGCTGCCACAATTGGAATTACGGATTGTGATCATCGGATTTAATTTAAATTTTATAACTTACTGACAACTGAATTACGCTATCAGTGTACTGTCATTTGCACAATAATCTATCTTTTCATATGCATACAGATATCAAATTTCAAAATAAGCTATTAAGCAAGGGAATCTATCACAATTTAAAACAAATTAAACTACGGCTAAAAAAAAGTATCAGGATATAGAAGCATATTAATGACATTACTTACAAAAGTAATCAGGCCGAAAAATACAGAAGAGAAAGTGTGGGAAAAGGTGATACAGCTGTAGAACAATATTGTTTTGTCATGGTCCAACAGATTATGCTGATATATACTTCTGTTTAATTGTAAAATAGTACGCTAAAGCTTTTGGGAAACTTCATACTTGACTGTAATATTAGTTTTTTATTGAATTTTTTGACTGGGTCTGATTTTATATTTCTACACTTTAGTTTTTCGTTTAACAATTTTCAACAGAACATGGTTAAAGATTGAACAACTTTCTTTTTTTTTCCTTAAATTTTATGATCTTTTGCACTAATTATATATTAAACTTTGTTTCACCAAAGAATAAGAATAATGTAAGGAAACTATAAAATTAATACGGTCATTAATTTTATGGGGTATTTAGATATGCAATTGAGCTGACAAGTTTTATGATATTGGATTTGACTACATGACAAATTATCTAATGTTATCGATTTATGTTATTTTACTTAATACAAGAAATGCATTTGTGTGCATTAATATAATACAGATGTTAAAAAATCTGTTAATAAAATTAAAATTAGGGAAACTGTAGTCGGTTATGAAATAATTTTTGAAGTAAATACCATAAGGATATTTATGCTTTTAATATATTTTTATAATTTAAGGGCAACGATATTACAATGTTTTCGGATTTTGATGATAAATACTAAAATTAATGCTCCCTTTCAAATTCATTGCGAAAAAAATCACGTTTTTTATGTTTTAAGCCAGGTACTAGAGTATTCGAAACCGAATACCGGCTAACAGGTTTTTTATGTTTAAAAATTAGAAGGTTTTGAAATTTGGAATTTGTAAAAAATAAAAATGCCCTTGGAGACATTTCGCAAAATCTATAATTTTCTCGGGCTATGTAATTTTCTCGGGCGTTGTATGATGAAAAAAATTTACACAATTTTTATCAAAATATAGATTTTTTTAGAAAGGTTTTGCAAAGAAATCATTTCAAAGCTTATTTTTAATAAAACATTCAAAAATTAAGTTTTCAAATTTCGTAACATTTTTGAAAATACAACTGGATACATTACACTAAATACAACTGGTAAATTTTTAGTTAATACACCTAAAATAGTTTGTATGCCAAAATAACAGAAAATACCATTAAAAATAAAATCCGCTCTACCGGTTTTTGTTATTTATTTTTAAATGTTTTTTAAATAAATGTTGAAATTACACCTACCAATTCCGTAAACAAAAATGATTTTTCATTTATTTGGAATTGTTTAGTTTTGTTGATTTTTGTTTGTGTTTTAATCTGCAAAATGTACACACATACACTCTATAAACTCACATTGTGTGAAGCACCTTAAGTTTGTGTGTTTAGGAATTCAAATTGAAATAATTTTGTATACAAATAATTTAAATAAAAAGGAAAATTGAAATTTCTATTTGTGATAACTGTAACTGAAATTTTAAGACACAAATTTCCGTTTTATGGATTTTTTTTTTTTTTTTTTAATTTCAAACAAATAAAAAAAAATCGTAAATAAACGTAAATCATTTTGATCAAATGTATAAAAACTTAAAATAAATATTTCTTTTTAACTGACAAAACAGGAGACAAATTAATACCACTTGAAAAATCGAGGAAACTTATTCGATTCTAAAAAACTGAAATAAGATGCTGTGTTCTCGAAATCATTTGTGACACAAACGTGATAAAAAATCGAAGTTTAAGTGTATGCAATTTGTAGGTCTTAAAAGTAATTCATATTGTTCAAAATTTTTGTTTTAATATCGTTATATGAATTTTTAACAGCCGTTCAAACATATTTTCGATGCCTTCTTTATATAAAATATAAAACCATTAAACTGGTTTCTTAAAGACCGTTTTATCAATACTCTGCAAAATACACAAAACTGCACATTCTGCATAGTGCTTAATATTTTTGTAGCGTGCCATCTCTATTTTAGTAGACTCCACTCTGCACCGTGGATTACTAGGATGAAGGTTTAAGTAAAAAAAATATTTTTGTTTGATATAAGATACACAAATTTGTAAAAAAAAATGTAATTAAGCTCTATTGAGTTTTGTTAATAAAAATTCGTATTTGTAACTTGATGGATAGTTATCAATTTTAAAATTGAACTGGCATCATTTTGCGTCACATAATTTATTGTAAAAGCGAAATTTTTAAATAATAAGGGGAGTTAATGTTTCGCTACGATACTAAATCTGACATGAAATATTCGTGATTTACATAACATGTGAATCGCGCGTGATTGTGAGTAATAATGTCTGTGTGATTCAGGCCTTAAAGGTAGTCCACACGTTAGACCGCATGTTTGGACGGCTGTAGAAAGGTCAAATTACGATAATATAACGATATTCGTGCAAAATTGGATTATAAATATTAAATTAATGTAAATTGTTGATTTTTTTTATAATATTTGGAAGGACTTTCTATTGTTATATAAGGTACGGATAATGATTCACAATTGTTAACATAATTTATACGAAGACATAATTTTGCGGATCATTAAAATCATTTAATTGTAGTGATGTGTTATTTCTTGTTTTTTTTTCATTTTTTGAATATTTTTTTTCTCGAGTATTAGAAAATTGAGTCATAATGTATTATTTTTAGTGTTGGCTAGATCTCAATTTCATTTTGTAATTATATTCACTTGTAATATCAGACATGTGGAATACAAAATATTTCAGTGTACTTAATAGCAGGGCAGTTACTCATTTGCAGTATATGTAATTTATTTACAGGGAAATTACTTAAAAAAATATGACAAAGAGCAAAAACATTGGATTACACATTAGATTTTATATTAACTGTATTGTGTATATATCATATCGGAAAAAATGCCGAGGGATCCGTTTCAAAAAACAGCCTATGCAAAGCAATTTAAACATCCCACTTTTTTTTTGTAAGCAAATTCTTTTTTTGATCAATTGTAAATAGTTTCGGAGGCATTTGTACGATTTCATTAGCACTTATTTATTAATTACTTCTCATCATATATAGAACTACTTCTAGTGGTAACCACTTATTTTGTATATTTTTGTAATGAGCGTGTAAGCAGGTGCACGAATTTTGTGTATTTTTTTATGCAGCGAACATACAACTACATACAACTATTTACTACATATAACAATTTACATACAACTATTTACTAAAAATAACCTTGTCGAATAAATGTAATTAGTTTTGATATTGAATAATATACAGTATACCCTAATTATTATTTTATAAAAAAGATCTTTAGGTTAAAAAATTAGATATTTATATTAAAATAAGATCGAACGAATAAAGTTATATAATTTTCAAATAAAATGAGCACTTTTCAACAACAATCAAGAATTGGCTACAATATTTTAAAGAAAAATCAAGATGTTAGGAATCTTATTAACCAGATCAAATCAGTGAGGAATAAAATTGTGAATGCTAAATCAAGTTTAACATTTTTAATAAAATGCAGAAATGCAGGAATTTTCCCGAAGTTCATCGAAATTCAACAAAGAATATCTCCAATATTTTCAACCAGGATAAACTAAAATCATTAGAGAAAAACGTGAATTGTTGAAGCATTTTCAAAGGGAAAGAGAAGTGATTTTAAGAAATTTGGAGAGGTATCTTAATTCGGAAGAGATGACTGAACTTTTAATATGCGAAGAACGTTTGTCGATGTTATTTAATGGAAAGGTAAAGGCAAGACAAATTAAGAAATTTAAGGGAGCTTTTACGAAATAAAAAAAATTAAAATTGATCAATGTTTTCACTTTACTGATTGTACTTTTGACTTTTTTTGCTTAGTGTTTATAGTTATGCACCGTTATTTTACATGGAGCAAAATAGGCGTTCGCACAATAACAACAATTTTACGAAAACAAAAGTGCAAACAAAAAATACTGTCTAGCCTCTCTCAAGTGGACACTTTAACAATGTTTTTGCCTAATTTAAAATTTTAAAATAGTGCACTGTTTTCTTGAAGCGAACGATTTTATTTGAAAACTACTCATTGTTTATAGTTTTGCACCATACTTTATCTGAAGGTGAGGATTTTATACGAACATTATAAAGTAAAGAAAAACAGGAAGTAGCTAGGAATAGACTGACGACAATTATTGATAACCATTTAAATAAGATGACACTAACAAACAGGGATAAATTTATGTTAGATAAAGGTGACACTACTGTGGCTATGTATTAACAAGATTATGACATACGAATTAATAATATTGTAAGTGATAGTACAAAGTATAAATTAGTAAATAAGGATCCTACAGGTAGATTACAAAGGATAAATAACAGTTTAGCTGAAGAATTATTTAAGAAGAAAATTTTGACGAGTAATGAGAAAAATAGAGTAAAGACTAACATTGCTATTACACCTAGGTTATATGGACTACCGAAGATTCACAATGAAGATTTTCCATTAAGACCTATTTGTTCCTTTATTAATTCACCTTCTTACGAATTATGTAAATATATTGTAAATATTCTCAAGGAGATTACTAAATTTTCTAGATACAATATTAAGGATTCTTTATAATTTAAAGATAGAATTAGAGGACAACATATAGAGAATGATAAGATTTTAGTTTCATTTCATGTTGTTTCACTATTTCCTAGTATACGAGTTGATTTAGCAATGAGTACTATAGAAGAAAAGTGGGACGTAATAATGCAACATACAGGGATGGAAAAATGTTTATTTTTACGATTTTCAAATTTTGTATAGAGGACAATAGATATTTTTAGTACAATGAAAATATATATATACAACAAATATGACTTCCAATGGGATCTCCAGCTTTTCCAATCATTGCGGATATAATAATGGAGAAATTGCTAGATGAGTCTAGATGACTTATTTTGTATTATTCCAGAATTAGCAGTTAACAACATGCTTACAACATTAAATAGTTTTGATCAAAACATTAAATTTACAATGGAGAGAGAATGTAATTCGATACTCCCATATTTGGATACATTAATAATTAAGAGAGGCAACAGATTAATAATCGATTGGTATCAAAAACCAACTGCATCAGGGAGAATAATTAATTATTATTGTAAACATAGTTGGAACATTATCATGAACACAGCTAAGAATTTTATAGAGAGAGTACTGACGATAAGTGATGTAGAATTTCGTAGTAGAAACATTATTAAGATTAGAGATATATCAAGAGATAATGGTTTTCCAACTGATTATCTTATAGATTATGAGGTCAATATAGAAATAGGATGACACAAAATAGAACATACATAACTAAACAAACGAATTTTTAAATCTTTGACATATATTCCTGGATTATCAGAGAGATTGGTGAAATCTAACATCTTTGATGGAGGGAGATATGGAATAGCTTATCATAATTTTAATACATTAGGGAAATTATTTAGTAAAACTAAGGATAGAATTGATAAGTGGGATATGTCAAATTTAGTTTACAAGATACCTTGTCAGGGAAATGATCAGGAAAATTGTAATAAGGTATATATAGGAACGACAAAGAATAAATTAAGGACGACAATTTCAGGACATAAATCAGACCAAAAACACAGAAATATTAATTCAGAAAAAATCGCATTGTCATCTTATTGTTCTATTTTAAATGACTATCCTAACTTTGAAAGTGTTTCAATATTAAGAACAGAAAATAAATGTTAGAAATCATTAACACACTATTGATACAGAGAATAACTTTAAAGCGGACACAGAAAAGTTAGCTCAGAATGATAGATATTTAATTAGTAAAAAATTAGGAAACTTAAATGTATAGATATGTTTGAATAATTTAATTTCATAATGTTATTTTATTTTATAAACAACATTTATTATGGAAAATTTCATAAAACAAAGTATTAAACCAATATGAAAATATTTTTTTTACGAGCTTTAACAGGAAAATGTTGTTTATAAAATTACCACTTCTATTTGTTTAAATGT